>WTSP01015523.1:659-35174 GCA_025331215.1 Actenoides lindsayi | reverse complement strand
CGCAGAGATCACATCGCTCTAAACAATCCGGGAAAAAAATAAATAATTTGGTCCCCCTCCTAAGGTCTTGGAGCCTTGTTTCTCCCCCCCCCCCCCCCCCCCCCCCCCCCCACCCCTTCCCCATTTATGCCCTTTTCATAATAGGCAAAGACCAAGCAGAGTACAGTGTTTGAAAATCCTGAGTATCATTTTCCATTTTACTTGGATTTATCTTAGTTATATTTTCTGAAAAGAAGTTGTTTCAGTAAATGGAACATAGTAAATTACCTTAAATTACTTCTTGCAGTCCAGGCTAGTATTTTAACATGAAAATTGTTACTCAGAGTCTCCCACGCCCCCGGGTGCTGCAGACTTATGTCTCCAGGCTGGGGAGAAACCAATCACAGTACTTATCCAGCAGAGTCTGCAGGCCAATCCACAATGTGGAAAGCAGAGTTTACGTAAAGGATATTTTTTATCCTTCCTTCACAATCCTGCTAGATTCAGTAAAGTTTTAGTGGTGGTCAAAAATAACTAAAATAGTGATTCTATACTGATGGGTAGGTAAATGTCTATGTGGAAACCAGATGAGAAATTATTAAATCCAGACACATTAAATCTCAGCTCATCTAAGGATATTATAAAACAGTCATCCCATTTCTTTGATCTATGATATTTGAATCTGAACATGTGTTAATAAGACATATATGTTGGGCATTGACATTGTCTTCTGTTGAACAAGGGTAAACATTGCATTTGTCTCTGTAAAAATATACTTCAATAGCTGGGAAGAAAGTGGAGATTCATTATTTTTGCAGTTGTAGAAGACATTTAGCAGCTGTGTTTATACTGGCAGACAATTTAGATATTAGGTGGAAGGACAGAGAACTGCAGATGCACAATATTGTGCAGACATTGTACACTTACAGCCCATTTCCAGGGAAACATGTTATTTTATATTTCCTTTGGTGTCATTAATCACATTTCATGACGTATCTCACTATTTCAACTCATTCCCCTAGATTCATTCATTTTTTGGCCTGTTTTTTTAGTAGTTATCGAGCTCCATTTCAACAAATTCCATCCCAACTACAGATAATAAAGTCCTTTTTGATTTAGGGGAGAAAATTAAGATGACCCTATAGTGATACCTGACACTATCTGTAATAATCAGCATGTCTACCACATCAGAACGACATTTTGCTTGCCTTTGGTCAGAAAAATATTCATGCTGGTTTTTGGTATTTAGAAATTCTGCTAATTTCAACTAATTAAAGTAAAAATATGATTCTTATCTTGACCTACAAAGGAAAACAGCTGCTCTTTTCTCTGTTCTTGAAGTTCTCTAACCTCTCAACAGGCTTTGTTTTGATTTTACAGGTGGGTCCCTTAAATTGTAGCTATGATGGCCCATCCTGTGGGAGAAATATGCTGATATAAACAGTGAGAATCCCCCTGCTAAGGAGATGCAAGCCTGAGGAGCCTTAATGTATGGAAGGTAACCCAAAGCCTTTTTTTTGACATTACTGATACTAATCAAATATTGGCATTAAATATACTGGGAGGTGGGCAGCATTCTGGAAAACTCTGAGATGGGAAAAAAAGACCTGCCAGGCATGTTCTGTTCTGTCTGAGCTAAGTGTCTTGCTAGGTATCAGTTTTCTGTTGGTGAATAAAGAAAAGGACTTTTACCGACCTCTAAAAAAAGAAGCAAGCCCAAAGAATTCACTACACAGCCAGTTAATGGCTATGCATTCAGGATGACTTGCCCAAGATGTTGTGATCAGCAGATTGCTTGAAGAAACCACAAAGCCTGCCCAGTGCCCTTTCTTGTGACTGGTTCAGAATGCTAAATATAACCAGGCAGTATTTTTCTTAGGGATAAATGAAAAGCAGTGACAAAAATCAGCTCTGTTTTTGTTGTGTGGCTTAGCCACATCTAAGGAAATGCAACTTGCTTTCACCCTTTTTGTTCTAGTGGAGGCTCTGTCCACTAGAGTGAAAGTAGCAAACCAGTGTTATAAGTACCATTCCTGCATTGCCATGAGTTGTGTGAAAGAGATGGTCCTATGTATCTGAAGGGGGCCTGGGCTGGATTTTAGGCCGTGCTCAGTGTTTTTCACAATACTGAAATCTGAAAAAGAGATTTACTTTCAGGAAGGTCATAGGGTTTGAATTTTGGAGTAGAGGGCTCTGGCAATCATAATTTTATTTCTAGAAACTAATAACATATATATTTAAATATTCCCCAAGATTAAGTAGCTTGCAAAAGTACATCAAAAGCTGGTGGCAGAACTGGAAAATTAATACAGCTCTGGGGAACATGATAGAAGTGCCTTAGTCTTAAAGTCATTTATACAAAGAAAATAAAATGTCACTATTATTCATGCTTTTGTGGACCCCATAATTTTTGCCTTCTCTAAAATGCTTGCTCTTTCCTGTGATATTTTCCATGTTCCACTCTCTTTCTCCAACATTCAGATATAGTTCTCTTACACGATGATGGTTGCTCAATGCAACCTAGTGGAAGCTGCCTCCAAACAACTAACACTGGCCAGGCTGCCAGCATGCTCCCTTCATAGACAGTATGAGTTTTGCTGAACACGGTATAATTTTGTAGGGTGCTAAGTGACCTCCAAGTGTCTAGTCCAAGCATGTATAAAACGGATTAATTAATTAACCATTAAAAAATCTATCAATATGTGCTGCAGTTTCCGCTCCCTTCAAATATGTTGATCCCATTTCTTTCCCTTAATGCCTGTTTTCTTCACATGTGTTAGTCTGCAAAGCACCTGCCTTTCTACTGCAAACAGTTCAACTGCTCAAGTCAAGACCAGGTTTCTATTGCTTCCACTTTCCTGGTAAAGACAGGCTTCTCCAGTTTCTTGCTATATAGCCCATCTCTTGCACCCCAGCCCTCTATAACCTGCCCACTGTTGCTGAGCCATCATTGTTACACAGCTGAGCAACTTACAGAGGAGGTTCAGGGAAAGGAAAGAGATCTGTCTTCTCCTGCCTTGCCTGATATTCCTTACAGCCCTCTACTAACACATCCTTTTCTCTCTCTTCAGCACACTCATATCTATGTCCTTGTCCTCCTAGGCACTGCAGTGCCCTCCTTCAACATGACCTAAGCCCATCCCTCTTGCTTTTGTCTTTACTGAATCTGGTCCTCTCTCCAGTCCCTTGGTTCATCTTCCCTTGCAGAGCCAGACCCTCTCCTGACAACCTAATGTCAAAAGAGATGCAGCATCTGAACACATATTGTACCAACATTATGTGAAGGCACTTACTTGGCTGCCAGTTGTACAAGTCTCATCCTTTACAGAAGGTATTGGGAATGGTTCCTTCAGAGCTGCATTCATCATTCAGATAGCTTAGGCAAGTCACCAATGACTCACAGAAACAGAGTAAATAAAATATTGTACAGAAGCTTTAACAAGAGCCTAACTGAATGGTCACTGAACACCACACCTGGAATCATTTAAATTTTAGCATTACTAGGCGTGTGTTTTATTTTTCCTTTTAAAATAAACCTAGGAAGTGGCTAGGTTAATGCCTACGACCTTAGCCTAAAGGATAAACAGCAAAGCCAATAAATATAATGTTCAGGCTCCTGCCTATTCCTGTCTATACAGGCAATCATCTATAACACCTGTATCCTCTCTAGTAGATGTTTTATGACCAAGACATTAAAGTGTAGAGAAAGAGAAATGCGGGTTAAGAATGATTTATTTAAGTGAATTTTCCCCTAGGAACCAAAATCATTTAATTGTCGATGGTCAGTTCATGACAATCATATTTTTCTTTTAAATGATGGAATTGAAATATTGTATTTGTTTGAAATGTATTTGGAGTTGTTTAAAATTTAATTAACACAAATCCTTGGCTACATACAAGGGACTTTCTGTGCTAAGAGTATTTAGGGTAAAGGAAGGAGGGAAGGTGCAAAGAGAGCTGCTTCAGTGTCCCTGTCCAGATCAGCTACTCTGGCATGCTCTGGTTGCTAAAAGTCTCCAAGAGGATGCTGCAGCAGCAATGGTGTCTAAGACAAAAGGCACTTGAACTAGGCTGATACCCGTTACATTGCAATGACTATGGACTTAGCCAGCCTACAGGGATCTTCTGAGCAAAGCAGAGAGTGAGAGCAAGTGTCTAGTCTGGCCTCTGCAGCTATTGATTTCCCTTTACTGTCATTTAGTCAGATAAAAGAGAAACTCAAATTCCAGCTGACAGCCACTTCACAATCTATCTAAGCAGCACAAAAATTAGAAACACTTGCATTTCCATCTCTGTGCCAAGCAAATACACACTATCAAGAGAAGGAGAGAAAGAGACAAGGATGCAGCTCTGGTCTATTTTACATGAAGTGATCAGTCCTGAAATAATGAGGAGGAAACCCACCCCCACATTCCTGAGGGCCCCACCCTGAGGACACAAATGTTTTCTTTTTCCTTGATTCTCCTAGAACAACATAGCTCCCTATGGACTCCATGCTATGGTTTGGTATGCCTAAAAAGCACAAAAAAGAAAAAAGTGGATTTTGTCCTTAGCCAAAATCAAATTGCACTTTCTGACAGGCACTGTTCTAGATGTGAGCTGTGACATGAATCGTATATGTTCATTACTTCATAACAGAATGCAAGTATCATCTTTGATGTTTTTCATCCAGAGTTCAAAAAGTGACAGTGATGCTATAATTTTGAATTACAATGCCTATCACTCAGACCTGCTACTGTTATATCCATTATTATATATATAGATAGATGTATTATAACCTTACTAAAGTAAGATGGTAGAACCAGTCTCTCTTCATATCCAAAAAGAATTGCCAAGTGTGATATATTTTTTTCATTGACTTCTGGGGATGTTATCAAATCATCTGCAACTGCAGATTACATATAATATCTGTATTATTTCCACACAGTGCAATATAAAGTAACTGGTAGGACATGTCACTCAGTAGTTTAGAGGAATGCTGCTGGGTTTAATAGAAGATGATTGAAAGTGATGAATATGAAAAAAGCAGAACTTGGAGCACACCACTCCTGTGACCCAAAAGTGAGACAAACAGAAGGAGTTGTACAGGATAGTATATCTACAAAGTCCATTTTCCCTGTCTTGTGTGAATCACCTCGGACAGCACAGCCATGGAGGGTGAGAGGCAGCAGGAGGAGAGAGAATTGAGCAATGGAAAGGGAGCTGTGGTTAAGGCAGTGGCTTTGGAGGCCATCTGACCGGTTTCTTTTTCTGTCCCTGCTTCAGAAAGTCATTTAGGAGATGTCTGTGGCACACTGCCATTCTGCATCTAGTTTGGCTATTAAAAGCAGTCGGTATTGCTGCACTCACTGCGAGCAGAAGCGAACAGCTTCTCCCACAGGCTCCACATCCTCTGTGAAATTGGAGGAGTAATATTTCTTTTCCCTCACTCTGCTTGGTGCATGCTATCTTTTGTTTTAGTGTGTTGGTACTAACAGGAGGCCAACTCGTGTGTCCCAGTTGTCTTTGGCACCTCTTGGCAGCACTTGGTTTTGCTGCCAAAACAACTGGTATTGGAATCATCCTGCTTTAGTTGTCAGAGGCTGAGTACTTCTGTTTTGCTGCTGGAAGTTGACTTCTGCTCTCCTATGGATCCAGTGTGTAGTTGATCTACCAATTAATCCCACGTTTATTGTGATTTTAGAATCCCTTTAACCACTGTGACCAGATCCTTGTTTATGCTAAAATCCTATAAAAGGAAACAGCATCTATGCACAGTTTCCTTGCTATTTAGTCATAAGGGATAGAGGCAAAGACTTGTCTGGAATAGTATATAAAATACAATTTAATATTGATTCTGTTGTAATATTTAATTCCAGAAACATATATGGAAGCAAATATTAATGTGTTAGATTTGTTGAAATTATTTAAACTATTTTTATTAAACATATTCAAACTTTAAATTATTAAGCTTTAAATTTGCAACAGCTATTCCTAAAAATTAATGATTTATTGCTGAGTCTTACAGTATTATTAAAGTTGAACTCATACATTCAAAACTGAATCATCTTCAACTACTGTCCCTAGAAATTTCTTTAGCAACACACAGGAAACTAGGTGGAAAATATTTAAATAATTTTGTTATTAATTAGATCAGCTAACCCGAACTTGAAGTATCTAATGAAGTGATAAAAAGGTCTGTTCCGATTTTAGTTATTTTTTCACCTAGTGTTGAACTGATGCAACATCTGAACGTTGTTGCTCTAGATGAAACTTAAAAAAAAAAAAAGAAGACATGTCTAAACATGCCCAGTGCAAATATAGTAAATGGAATGTAAATGCTAGTACAGGAAAAAGTATTTGGGCTTTTTTTCCTTGTGGTTCTGGTTTTGAACACCTACAGAGAGGAAAAAAATGTCTTCACATATAGGAAAACCTGTGGAAGAAAAAACCAAACATTTTCCCTTTAACACTTTGGAAGATAAGTTTACAATTATGACTTCAGTTAAAGCTGAAAGGAAGGACCTTTCATCTTTTCAGGCTACAAAGTCCTGTCTTCCGTATTTGTGGTTATGATTTTTTATTTCTTTAAATACTGAGTGGGGCTTGAAAGAAGGAAACTAAGACAGATGGGAGCAAGCAAGAAGGAACATGACTCTAGGGTTTACTGTTTAAGGCACTCACCCACAGAGAGGAAAGGAAAGAGGAGAAAACTGTTATAAACTGGTTTCTCAGAGAATATCTGTGCCTTCTACCATGAATAGCACTAGACAAAAAAATAGAAATATTTTTAAGCTTAAAACTTAAAAGCTGGGGAGGGGAAGCATGGTCACATAAAGTCTCCCCAGTTAATTTTAATTGTAATTTACCTTATTTTTATCTCTCTTCAAGATTAAGCTTTATCTGTTTAAATACATGCAGCTTCTGCCTGTTCAACATTCAGAATATTTCACTGGGATCTTTAAAAACTGCAGAAATTCATGACAGAATGCAGTCTCCATCCATTTACATGTGCAATCAACTTCCAAGTATTTAACTAGTGTCTTAGCAACTGCATCCTTTAGCAGTACACATAGCAAATCACAGTTCCATTTAACAAAAAGTATGTCTATTAATCACTCCTAAAGTCCATTTAAACAAGCATCATGTATTTCTTAAAAACAAGAGTATGCCATAAATGACAAGGTAATTATTGTGCACGTCTAATTCTGGATAAAGGACAGGACTTACAATACGTGTTTTAAGATGTAACAATAAAAACTTAATTGAAATACTTTTGCAACACTCCTATAATTCTTTTCCTTCCTTATTTATTATAGACCCACAAACATAAAACCTCATATAAATTAGAGATTAAACATACCTTTAATAACACAAATAGCAAGACTGTGTTACGTTTTTATCCAGTATCCTTTAATAGAAAATTTGTGTGTAGCAACGTAGTTGCTTATAACATATTAATATATTGCCTAACTGACAGCCACATGGTTTGGAAATTAATTCAGTCTTGTTTCCTGTGGCACCTACTTTATCTTATTTAGGGACTGACTACACAGTATGTTTATTTTGTCCTTATTTCAGTTTGATACAGTAGGTTTATTTCATTGCTGACTGCTTGGCAGAGATATTCATGCTACACTATTCAGGTTGCAAATTATTCTACTCAGTTGTTTCACAGTGCCTTCCCAAACTGCTTTGCACATACTTTAGCCAGTTTTACCCTTCTTTCCCACTCTAGAGACACTTTGATTAGATACTGCTTCTGTTTAGTTTTAGTGTCCTCCCTCCCCCTCCCTTCCTTTTTCCTTCCTTTTTCCTTCCTTTTTCCTTCCTTTTTCCTTCCTTTTTCCTTCCTTTTTCCTTCCTTTTTTTTGTCTATCTTGTTTGTTCCAGAATCAAAACAATTAGCATTTTGCAGTAGCCCTTTGGTGGGCCACCTGCTTGTGTGAGAGCCATGCCGAAGTCCTGGATCTGTTCAGGATTAGCAAAGGGGAGATGCAGTGTTAGAGTCTGCAGGGTCAAGAACCTGAAATGATGCACTCCAGTAGTGCACAAAGGGCAGGGTTCTGTGAAGACATGCACGGGGTACTGTGTACTGCCTCATTAAAACTAACAATGTGAAAATGTCTTACAAAAAACACAAGCCACCCATCCGTGTTTTCATCAGCTGGGTAGATTTTTGCCTTAGGGCATGCTCCTCCATCCTTACAGATGCAGCCAGCTTGTGTGGGGAGCCGTGACAGCCGAGCCATCGCTGCCTTGCCTAGCACTATCTGGCAGCAAGCGATCCCCCTGTGTCAGATCTTGACTTGCCTTTCCCTGCTAACCATTCTAATCCATTAACTATTCATGCAAGCTCTCAATCAGACTATGGAAGATAAGAGCATTAATTGGCAAATCACATTCCTTAGCATCTGACAATGTTGATGTTACCCTTTCTGTTTTCAGGTAGGTCTTCAGCCTTTTATGCTGGTTATTGTTTCTTCTTAGTTGAAGATAGGCTGGAATGGATAAGCAATGAGTATACCTTTTGCCTTGAATTTTGGGCCGTTCTTTTTGATTTAGAAGCTTTCTTCCAGTACGTTAAAATCTTTCATTTAGAAACATTTAGTTTAGTTTTTCATTTTGCAGTATTTCCCATTAAGATATTGCTCAGCTGAAGTAACGTAGTTTAATAACTTCTCTAGCAGGATCAAACAGGCAAGCCCTAGCTTTACTGATGATGATTAAGAGTGGGAGTCATGCTGTGAAAGAGTGACTAAGTGCTGTTACTGAGATCTGACAATTTTCCTGGAAGATGGATCTGATAACTCTATAACAAGCATATTTCAGTGAAATGACCCAATTTTAGAAGATTAGTATATTTTCCTAAATTCAGTAAGCTTTTATAAAAAAATCTCATGTCTACAAATCTGTAAGACTTCTCTAAAAGGAATTCTAAAAAGGGAGACTCAGTGATACCTACCTGGCAGTTCCAGAGAACTGCTGTACAGAGGAGCATCCTATAGGAGCACTAACATTTTATATTATGGTTCTGTGAAGACATGCAACATAAATTCATGCTGAAGGCAGGAGAAAATCAAGGGGAAAAAGTAAGGATTCTAGGAGGTCAACATTTGACAATATTCTTCTTAGAAATTAAAATTAATGCCAAATAAATCCTCAAGTTTGTCTTAAGTATTTAATTAAGTAATTAATGTGTCCAATATAACTAATAGTTTTTATGATCTGGGAGAAATATCTCACTTGTGTAAATTAATTACACAGCATTTTGCAATTATTATACTGATAGAGAATAATAGACATCAGCAAGGACACATGGTATAACAAGAACATAAATGAGAGTCCTAATACAGTTGGATAGTGGATAGACATAGACCTTATGTACATGTAAGAAGAAAGAAGTATTTTTAATAGACATGAGATATCTTACATGGGTTTGAATGTTTGTAGTTTGTTATTTTCTGCAGTCATAAAAATGCTTTCCCTGAAACAAGTCATTTGGAATTCCCCCTCAGGTCGACAGAGCAACTGAAAATTCATAATGGAACCTAATAAATAATGGCCTTCATGGTTGTCCTCCAAGCTAACACAGGTGAATTGATGTTTTCCTTTCTTTTCCACACCCAACTAATTTTCTTCCAACCAATATAATTTTTGTTATATTGTCCATAATGTTTCATTGATCCAAAAATGTTCTTTCTAGTATTATTCTCACTCTAGGCAAAGTCATGTATTTGAAGATTCATTCCGCAGCAGAACAGTTTTGTTTCAGGCTATCCTTTGAAAAGCACTGTAGTGCTAGAAAGTTCTGAATTTATTATGATTTTCTTTGTTTGTTTGTTTTGCTAAGAACTGCATACAATTCTAGAGACGTCTGTGGTTCTTGGGTACTGGAATTTCATCATTCTAGGTTCTGCCTTCTAGTCCACATTTTCAAATGAAAAAGTAACTCCCTCTATGAAACATAATATTTACTGTGATCTGGGTTTCTTTTATTCAGGCTTTAAGGAAATCCCTAATCAGTTTTTCCTGTCATTTTCTTTATTATGTTACTGCATATATGACTGACTCATTGATTCTCTGATCTGAATCATGCTCTTTAATATGTGCATTTTTATCTACATAAGAAATGTTTTTAAAACTTTAAATATGTCTGGAAAGCAGAAGAGAGTAACTCTGGAAAAATAATTTTAGGAGATCTAAGAAAGTTTTCAAGAACCTAGACAGCTGCTTTTACATTTTATTTTTTCTGAAATTCTTAGTTTTGGATTGGGAATTTTATGCTGTGTTCAGAATACCTTTTGAGGAAAAACAGGGTATGTAATGGTGACAGAATCATTGCCAGATTTAAAAATAACCCCAGCAGCAGCAGCAAAATGCTATTCCTTGCAATTTGTCTCCCTGCCCCAACATTCCTTATATATTTTCAGTTATCGTCATTCACTATTAAATAGCTATAAAATGAATTTTATGAGAACTTAATGTGCTTCTGAATGCACCAAAACCCACACGGTGTATATCACATACACAGATTGCCGAACTAGAGAGAAATTATCCAGTAAGTTATGTGGAAGCTTTCCATAGTCTCCTTATGTGACCTTGTACAAGGCCACAAATATTTGAGGTCAGAGGGAACATAAATATTCATTTCTACATGATTCATTCTGAATACTCCACTAGACAAACTTAAAAATAATTCTAGTTAACCAGCGCTGAAAACATTTTGGATACTGATCATTAATGTTATACGTGTTGGTTTGGCAAGACAGTTATTCCCAATGTTTTTCCTACTAGAAAACAAAATAAAAGCTTTGATCAGACTGCCCCCTACAGAAAGCAGAGCAATGACTATAAACCTATAGTTTGTTGTCAGCAATAAAAGAGAATTCAGAGGCAACATGTCACAAGACTATGCTCACCTATAGCTTCCAAGACATAAACAGAAGTTAGACTAGTTAATTTTCATAATACTTTAAGTCCCTATTTCTGGAGGTGTTTAAATGTGTCTAGATGAATATTTCAGGAAATATCCTCAAAGTGCTACTATTGTACTACTTCTAAATTAAGGACAGAGTGTGAAGCACAGGCCCTGCTACTTACACTACTTTGATTCCATTTTCTCCTTGTAATTCCTCTTTTCTTGGTCATAGTCAGTTCCCCAGACAGGAATTTACTAGTCCACCCATGGTATTGTTCTCAGCTGGTACCAAGAGGTGTAGTTCCACTGAAATTCACCACGAGTCTGTCCCTGCCTGGACCTAAATATGTAGTTATTAAATGATAAGTAATTTGAAGAACTAAAATGTAAAGCCTTGTGAAGCCCATGTCTTAAGTTTTCCACCCATGAAGAGATTTTAAAAAAACCCAAAAAATACTGTCAATGAGCATTTCCTATCTTCTCACTGTTCCAAATAGGTCTGTGTTTGATAGAGAAAGATTTCTTACAAAACTTAATTTAACTAGAAAGAAAGGTTTTAGTTCAGCCTTCACCAAATATGTTTTCAGGAACAAGAGAGGTAAGGGCATTCAGTCATTTCCAGATACTAGATAGATTTAGCATAAAATTTGGATCAGAGTTTGTTAAAAAGAGAAAAAGACATACAACAGGCATTGCAAATTCTGATTCCTGATAAAAACTGTTATTTCTTCCAAGTAGGGGCTTATGTTTTACATATTCATTCAAATAGCAACTCTGATAGAGCCATTAAAAACCTGAATCTTAGCTCCAAAATCTTTACCTATCAGACACTAAGTCCTCAGACTACCCAGAGCAAAAGTTTTCCATTTGGCAATGCCAGTCAAGGAAGAAATACAGAAGTAAGCCATTTTCCTCATGGTTATGGACAAGCTGGGAAACACTATTGTCTAAAAATTAATTACTTCAAATTAAATGGATTCTAACTAATAATTAAAAAATGTGACTTTAATGTCAAAAACATAACCCTCTTTTCTCCATCTTGCAGTGCTTTTCCCCAGAGACTACCTGGCTTTTAACATATCTTATGGGATTCCAAGTCCTGCCCCTGAAAAGGCATAGGAAGCTTCTCAGAGATTGCTCTTTCCAATTTTCTTTGGCTCTTGAACTCTAAGATTTTTAAGGCATGCCAGATACTGGGCCAGAAAGGATCAGAAGAAATCCTTAATATTTTCATTACAAATTTTCACCCTTTAATATTTCAAGAAATGGAATCATTCAATTAGGTTCTTTATTTACTGGGGACAGGGAAGGCTGCTTCTTTCACACCAAAAATTAAATAGTCCATGGTTGATCTCAGATCCTACAGTTAGGTGACTTTTTTCCAGAAAGTCCATAAACCAAGTGGATACTGACATTAGTTCCTTTGTGCTTTGTGAGATTACTGTCCTCTGAATCTAGGGGGAAACACCCTAGAAGTATAACTGCTTATTCTTGCTTCAGAATCACACCAAGCACCACTCACTGAAGTAGCATCACATCTTTTCCAGCTAAGTAAAATGCTGTTGGCATATTGAGGAAAAAAAGGAAAATACTGCACAAAACTTCCATTATCTTTCATCATCCATTAGGAAGAGAGATACTGCAAAGTTTATCACCCTGTAGAAACTCAAACTAATAAAATCACTGTGTTTTACTTGTTGATGATCATATTAATTTCCAGATTTTTGAAATTAAGATGATAGTCACTAGTAAATTTGGTCTAAGTGAAGAAAAGCCTGTTTGGATATTTGCAACTCTGTTTCTTTAGTCCTGGTTAAGGGCTAATTTCTGAGGAGTGCTGACCACTCTCAGTCCCCATTCAAAGAAGTTGTAGCAGAGGGTATGTGGCAAGGGAAATGAAGACTTCAGTGACTGACGTGATTTCTGTCCTACTTGCACTTTGCTTATGAGAATGGGACACCTTAACAGTATGGTCACCAGGTTAAAAGTAAGTTTTTTCATAGTCATATATATATTTTTTTAGCCTACAAATTGAATATACAACATGCTTCAAAATCTGGTTGAATATGTGATTCTGTTGGACATGTTCTAACAAACATCCACAATTTTTAAAGGCAAAGTCTGACTGCTTGATTTTTATTTTCTTTGAAACACTGTTCCATTTTCTGAAATTCACTCTTTTTATTTCACAAACTTTTCACATTATATTTCTAGGCATGGGCCCATTACTCCCCCTATGTTCCTTAGTGGCAGAGAAAAGATTTGCTTTAGAATCAGTATCATAAGCATGTAGTAAAAAAAAATGAAAGATTGAATTTTAAGATAATACATAGAAGGTATTATTCTTCCAATAAATATAAGACATGACATCAATGTAAACCGAGTCAAATAGCCTCCTTACTGTTGATCTTCTACCCTTGCTAAATTTGCTACAGATTTCTTAAACTATGTTCCCACACTGTGTTAATATCATAAAGTAACTGTTCTAGCAGCCTTATTATATGGACATCTTTTGCAGAAGTGGATTCTTTCCATTTTCAGTATAAAAGTGATTCTTGGAATCTCATAGAGGGCCCCATTGCTTTAGAGACTGTTTATGCAAAAGTCTGAATTCTTGCTTTTCTTTGTGGTGAGACTTGTACCTATAATGTGATAACAAAAAAGTAATGCAAATAATTTTATTCTTTTTTTTTTTTCCCTTCTTTTCTTCCAGGAAAGTTACATAAATAAGTCATTTTTTAAAGAAGTTGTAATTAAGTGTCTAAGTTTAGTAATGGGCTGTCCTTGTCTGATTTGTTTTTTATTAATTAAACCAGTATTTATATCTTTCAGCAGGTCTTTAGAAAATAATTTTGATATATTCAACATTTGTTTATAATAGCTGGGGCAGTAAGTGTTGCTGCAGAAAAGAAGCTCACAACTTAGCTCATAACATCAACTATCATCATGAGTCTTAAGAGCTGTTATATTAAATAATTGGGGCAAATAACAAATTTCTTAGGATAATTCTTTCATTTTGACATCTTTTGGCCCTAGATATATACAAAATATTCAAAAAGGACTACAGGGAGTCCTTTGTCACTTTGATTTTCAAGAATACATTTTGTGATATGTTTAAATATTTAGACACTGAAACACCTAAGTTGTGGACCTAAGTCTTTGTAGATCTCTGACCATATCTCAGTAATAAAAGATAACACTATAAAGGAAAGAAATATGTACTGAGAAAAATATGTTAAATGTGAACAGAAACTTTTTTATTTCTGAATGTGGCTATTTTCTGTTGACATGAACATGACCTTTGGCTCATATGCATATTTCCTTCATTTTCCCTTCTCTGAATATTCAAAGATTTCAACCCAAAAGACATGTAATCTTCTGTAATTTAAATTAAATTTAAATAATATATAAATAGATTTATGTTTATCTTGTAAATTAGAATTATAATCTTGGCAGCAAAATGTAAGGATCTGGCTGGTAGAAAGAAAAAAACAACTTCTTCCTTCCTGTGTTTTGTCCCAGCTCTTTCCTTCCTCTGCCAACAATCACAATTCTTCAAAGGGAACACACAGTCAAAGCCGGAGTTTTCAGTTTTTCTTTTGCATTGAGCAAGCTGAAGCAAATTCAGCATTGCAACTCCAGACCCTTGTTTGCTAGAATCCTAAGGAAACTTCTAAAATGTTGTTAGTGACACGTACCAACATGGTTCCTTAGTTCTCCACTAGTCTAAAAGAAACAGAAATCATAAACCAGAAAGGCTTTTTCTTGGCATTTTAAAAATGAAATACCAAAATACCTGGCTTTCTTTTTACAAAAACTAAGGACAGAGTGGCCCAAATACGCAGGATTCATGGTGCAGGTGCAGATTAACCTATATGTACATGCTACAGATTAATATGCCATATAACTTCCTATACTCTAGTGTGAATCCATTGCCCCTCATCCTATCACAATGCACAAGTGAAAAGAGGTTGTCCCTGCATTCTTGATGCCCTGCCTTTATGTATTTATAGACGTTAATTAGATCCACTCTCAGTCTTCTCCACACTAAAAAAGCCCTGGTCTCTCAGCTTTTCCTTGTAAGGCAGGTATTCCAGCGCCTTAATCACCCTCACAGCCCTCTGTTGGACTCACTCAAGTAGATCTCCATAGGCATAAAGAGCATAAGAGGTTCCACAGAAACATAAGGAAAAACTTTTTCACTGTGAGGGTCACGAAGCTCTGGAACAGCTGCCCAGAGTGGTTGTGGAGTCTCCTTCTCTGGAAACATTTAAAACCCTCCTGGACGTGTTCCTATGTGACCTGCTCTAGGTGGTCCTGCTCTGGCATGGAGGTTGGACTAGATGATCTTTCGAGGTCTCTTCCAGCCCTTAACATTCTGTGATTCTGTGATCTCTGTTCCCCTTGAACTGGGGAGCCCAGATCTGGATGCAATACTCCAGGTGAGGTCTCACTAGGACAGAGTAGGGGGGGAGAAGAACCTCCCTTGATCTGCTGGACACACTCTTCTTACTACACCCCAGGATATCATTGGCCTTCTTGGCCACAAGGGCACATTGTTGTCCCATGGATAACTTGTCTATCAAGACTCCAAGGTCCTTTTCCACAGAGCTATTCTCTAGCAGATCACCTCCTAACCTGCACTGGTGCATTTTATTGTTCCTTCGCATGTGCAGGACTCTGCACTTGCTCTTGTTAAACCTCATTAGGTTCTTCTTTGCCCAGCTCTCTAGTCTGTCCAAATCTTGCTGAATGGCCACACAGCCTTGAGGTGAATCAGCCAATCCTACCAGTTTCATGTCATCAGCAAACTTGCTGAGAAGGCACTCTGTCCCATCATCAAGGTTGTTGATAAAGATGTTGAACAGGACTGGACCCAGCACTGATCCCTGGGGGACTCCACTAGTTTATTTTCTTCACTAGTTTATTTTCTTCTTCCTCTTAGATACCACACAGAGGTTTGGTCCTCATGGACATCTCCATAAAGCACCAAAAGGTTTACAGGACTGGGGCAATGAAATGTTTTAAAAGTGTGCCATGTCACAGAGTTTTGTATTGTATAACTTTAGCTGTTAATTAAAATCAACCTTATTCCCTATTGCCACAGCTGCTGCTCTCTTTTGAGTTAAACATCAACTTTGAGTCTATGTTATTAACTAAGTTAAATAGAAAGTAAAGATGAGGACCCTCTATAGTATTTGCAACTGTGAGTAATTGATTAAAGACCTTTCCCCCCCCCATGTGTGGATTTTATTTGTTACATTTTCATAATTTCTGCTTTTTGAATGTCTGAACTACAGGAAATATTCAGTATTGCAGATTTATAAGGCACCCAAATGATCACTGGTTAAAATATGCTCACAAATTCCTCCTCATTCTCAACAAATTTTTCTCTCCAAGGATTTTCTTTTCCAAAGATGTTTCTTTTTCCTTTGAGACACTAAATCTTCAACTCTGCTGCTTTTGGTCACTTTTCTGTTTTTCATACCAACATAAACCTTTGACTGCGAATTTGGATCGTAAGCTGGACTTAAACTGGAAGTACAGAATGGTACACCCTAAAACCATGAGAAAGTGCAAGCATGTATGCCTGTCTCCTGACCATGGTCTTATCCATTCCCTAACCTGAATTAAATGATCTGGCAATGTTACTTTTCAAGAAATATTTAGAGAAAGACAAAGAAAATAAGGAATAAATACAGTAGAAACACATGAAGTGAGTGGAAGTAAATGAAAGTGCAGATTTTTACATTTTCTAGTTCTTTGATTCTGTTTGCACTTAGCATTGGACAACCTGCCAGGAAAATATGATTGCTAGCTCTAATCAGTCAAATATTTGTTAGGAATGCTGATTATATAACCACTCAAAGAGTCTGAAAGAGCACATTTATTTCAACTGTGCAGCAAAAATCGTTGGCTTAAACAATAATAAGAATTAATATAATTTGCTTACAAAAAAAATAGCATTCATCTACTAGTGTATTTTACCATCAGCAAAAGAAAGTTTGCAATATCCTACAATCATGGGGCACTAAATAAATAGTAAACAACTGTTTTCCAGTTTTTACAAGTTGGAAAGCCAAAACTGAAAAATGTGAATCTGACCACACTTTGAAGGCTCTTCCAGGGGTGGGAAGTATCAGAATTGGTACCTTACTATTTGTTTGGTGGTAATGCTCAGAAGTTCCTAAGTAGTTTTCCTGAGAGACCATCCCCATTAAGAATATATTAGAAATGTGCATAACTTCATATGATGCACAGAATAAGTAAATAGCGCTGAGCACACTTAAATAAACCTCTTTGAAAATTGGAGTCTGAGGTATGAAGATATTTTTCCTCTCAATCATTCTTTATTTTATCCTTTACTAACAGGATGCTATAGTTTATGACATATGGTCTGCTTAAATTAGGCAGGCACTCGAAACCCTGTTCACTCATTTCAGCATGTGAAGCCAAGTTGTCTATTAATAGGAAAAGCCTTGCACCAGTAGAATGTGTATGCAGCAGTCAGTCTCTGCATGGGGGAAATGAAGGATATGACACAACATGGAATAAAACAAATTTCTTGTGTAATACAGCCAGAATTGCTATAACATAATACTGTTCCAAACAAAGTGGAGAAGTGCTGTTAAATCTGTATGTCTAGGAAGTGGTATATTTAGTGACTTGATGTCTCTGTTATCCAGCAAACTGACTTTCCAGAGTTGTCTCCAAGTCGTAATGGACAACCTCTCTTCTGCTACCAGAGACCGGAGAGGGATAAATCAAGAGCACCAGGTAGGACATTATATAATTGCCATAGATATGAGCATTGAATGCTCTCAAGTACTATATTTAAATGAAAAGTTTTAGCCAAAAGCAAACAAAAAAAAACCCCAATCATGTAAAAAGGATTTTTGGCAAAGTATGAATTTTTTTCTTTTATAAAACTAGAAATTTTTACAAAAATGTTGCATTGGAAATGCTGATATGAAACAATCTTGCTAGAAATATCCAATAAAATACCTACTTTCCTATGCAACATTCTTCAATGTGAGTTTCAAAAAAATATATATAAAAAACAATTGTCTTTATGAAAGTGAGTTACAGAACTTAGTGATTATTATTATTATGCAAGAATGAATATATATGTAAATTATCAGGAAGCTCTGCTGATTACTGCCATATCCCTTCCTCTGCTTTTCAAAAAATGCACTTGTGCCATCATGATTCTACACGGCATAGCATTGCAGAGATCATTTTACTAGTCCATCGCTTTGACTGTCAAATATAACACTCCTTTTCTATCAGATATAAGCAGCTTGTCTTCACTTTCAAAGCCATTCATGGCTTCACTTCATCCTACCTATCATCTCCCTTTCAGGATCAAGAAATCACTTCTTTCACTGATTAGCCCATGATGCCAGCCTCCTCCATCTACTTCTTAGATTTTCAGTCACTCAGTTTCAAGCTTTATCCCATGCCATTCCTCACATTTGGAAAGAGCTTTTTTAGACATCTGCAAAGCTACCTCATTATTTTTGTTCTAATCCTGTCTGTGAGGTTCCCCTGCCATTATGCCTTCAAAAGAAGTTTCAGAGTTTGGACTGAATTTGTCTAGTTATAATGAGCTACTCCCAATAAAAATTTCTGGATCAGATTCAAATGGAGCAATGCCAAAGATATGAAGGTTGGTATTTCCTACACAGAAGCAACACCGTCAATACTGTGTGGTTACCAGAGCCTCATTTTCAGAGGATATTGCCTTGCTGTTGTTGGGGACCAATATTTTTCTGCATGGAAACAGAACAAAATGAATTTCAGTGTGATCTGTCTGGATTGCAGGAGCCACTGTGGTAGTCACATATCTGAAACAAGGGGGCGGGGGTTCAGAGGGTAGCTTGGCCTTCTTGTTCAGGTAGCAAGTGATCAGTATTATTTGTATTGGTTAAGTGAAATAGTGGTCCTGCTGCAGCACACAGGCATTAGGAATTGTCCTAAACTTGTGAGGAAAGACTGGTGGGAAATATTTAATAGTAGTGACCTATTTTGTTGAAGTTGGGGCAGGGTATTCTCTCTGGTTTGTTCAAATTTCTGCTGTGGAATGAATGAGTAGTCATGGGAATTATTGAATTGACCCAATGGTCATTATCTTATCTGAGTGCATTTTTGTTTGAAGTAATTACATTTTTAGCCTGTAGCCTTGAACATATTTGCATATTGTGTCATGGTTGAATTCCTGTCTCCAACAGCAATGACTCAGGACCCTTTATAGCGGAAAAGGAAACTTTATGGCATCTCTCTGTCATCTTTCCCTCCATATGGTGCCTCCAAACCTCTTCTGAAGGTGTTTGTGCAAAGCAGAGCATGTAAGTACTTCTGCTGGTTTTGATCTAAGCATCTCTAATTTTGAAGGTTTTATTTTAGGATGCTGGAGAGAAAGGTGCCCTCCTCCTCCTCTCCCTCACCTGTCCCTCCTGGCACTCAGCCCCAGTCACCAAGGAACTGTCATGGATCCTGAGGAGGCAGGAGACCACAGTTTCCCCAGAATCCTCACCCCCGGTTTTTCTGGGCCTCCTCTATACAAGATTTTCATCCCCCAACCCATCACCACTTCCAACAGCTGAAGGGCCAGCAGGTTCCCCAGTTACTCTGCATTAAAATGCTAACAGAAATATTCAGACCCCTCTATTACTGCAGAGCACCTTGTCTATCTCATGTTAGTCTATCTGGCTTAAATCTTCTGAAAATTATTGTAATTTTCAAGTGACTGAAATGTCTTCCAGAGAAGCAGTGACCAGATCAAATTTGAGAATCTTTAACATAGGGAATAACCATGTTAAAAATACCCTTTTACACTACCTTTCCTTAATTTATCAGATGTGGATCTGCACTCTTAGAAAGTCAGGCTGGGATTTCTCCAAGGCACCAATGGGATGTAGATAGTAAGTCAAGGTCTTGTTCAGAATTTTAGTCTGAAAACACCCACAGAGTTGTGCAGCTTTCTCAAAATAAAAAATAAAATCACTCCCAGACTGAACTTTTTTTGCCAAGTTTCAGCATAAAAATATAATTTTGCAGCCAGGCTGTAAATCTCTGAAAATAAAAGTTTATGTGGAAATGCTGATACAGCGTTAGTTATAACACTGGTAATGGCTATAACACTCAATTATTTGATGCTGAAGGCTATTAATCCTGAAGAAACCTTTCTTGGAAGAAGTTGAACTTTGGACGTCAATGAGATCTCAGAGGAAGCTGGAATGAAAACTAAGAAAAGCTGCTTTTGTCCATGTAAATCAATTGTTATTGTTTTCCTGTCTGAGAAAATATTAATGCAAAGACTAAGGATTTACAAACAGGAAAAGGGAGAACCTCTAAAGATCTTGTTGGTTTTTTTAGATAATGCTATTTTGAAACCTTGTTCTGAAGCCATGCTGATGGTTTAACTGCAGGAAAACCTGTGCAGTTCATTTATGTGCCCCGGTTCTAAGCTTATGGTCAATTTTAGATTAGAAAACCATCACATTATAGTCAAATGGTCAAATTCTGCCATAGGACCTGACTGGCTTCATGTCATTAAAATGGAAGAATGCTTGAAAACATAGCAATAAATCCTCTCCTTTGCTACAGCCAGACAAATCAGAACTCATTTGGGAGCCTGAAAGGAAAACATCGGCAAGGAAGACTAAATATTTTGTGTATTAGCTACAGGTTTTTGTTTAGACTTCTGATTCCTTATCAGTCTAAATAACAGGATCCTACTGTGTCCCTTCTCAGTTTAAGAAATATGAGTTTCTGGAAGCAATGACAACTAGGAATGTTGAGCATGAGGAGGAAGATGTTCTATCACAACCAAAATATTAATCCTGAAAGGTATTATTTGATAAATATTTTGGATATGATGCAGTAATCCATGAAGAGAAGATGAGTGATTATGCTCCTGTAGATGTTTTCTCTGAGCTGCTACAAGTGCCACTTACATGAAGTGGTTGGTAGTACCACGTGTCTAAGTGCCACTGGTGCAAAGTCAAAGCTTAACTTTCTGATGTTATTGCTTTTTAAAGTAAAGCAAATATAAAGAAATGTTTATATGAATTTATATGAAAGTTAATTTTGCAAGATTGTTATAGTACAAATAATATCAGAGCACCTCAATTATGCAGTTCCACTGTTTGCATAGAATTCTATCATTTGAATAGCCAAATGAAGCCTTTCAGTTACTTTGACACACAATTTTTGTCATTTGGAAATGACAAAGCTTCAGACTTTTTCCTTGATGAAAGAAAATAATATTCATTGCATCAGAATTCCCCTCTGAATGGAAACACAGCTCTCCACACTGTTCCCCTCTTGGACAAAATTCCTACTCTCATAATCCTATGAGTGGCACAGTGGAAGTAGAGCAACACAGTATTTTGGGAAATACTACATTGCCTACACAGCTGTATTGCTGATCCCATAGATTTGCTTCCTTCAGTTTCTGAAAGCTAGAACATCAGTTAATAAGGTTGCAGTGATGTAGAGAGCGTAAGTACCACACACATTGATGACCACAAAATCTATTCTTGATGTATGTTTGACACATAAGTTTGGAACTGTATTTTTTAATAACTTGTAGCGGAGAAAATGGTAGAGGAAAGAAAATGAAGATGCTTAATCATGCTAGCAAATTTAGATAACTGGTTATATATATATAGGTTAGGACCAAAATGGTATGCAAATGCTAACATCTGTCTCAAGCCTGATCCTGATATATATTTAAGTACATCAGTTGAGATAAGGTTGCTTTCATCACTATTTGATACAGAGCAAGACATAGTAATTAAAAATTTGGAATAAAAAGATAGGAATTGGTTTCCTTATAATTCAATGAAAAAGTATCAAAAATAGTATTTTTGTATCAGCAAGTGAGATTGGGACACTGCTTAGTGACATTTCTTGTACTTTCAATTCATGTAAAGGAAACTCAGATATGTTCAAATTACATGTTCATTGCTATACAGCTTTCTGAAGCTCTCTTTTCTATTGGTAGCTCAATTGTACACCCAGAGCTAGTGTTCAGATGTCATAGTGAGTTCAGTGTCTGAGACTGGCTTCTATGATAATCCATGCCAAGGAACTGCTTCATAGCCTTTTCTATTTTTTTCCACTACAAAAAAAAATTATTCATTTTGTGCTATTCTTTTGTTTTTCAGTACATAACATCACCATAGAGAACATATATTTCAGCCCCCTATGATGGCAACGCTCAGGCAACTCAGGGACAAACAGAAAACAAGATCAGAAATAAGAACTTGAAAACATAGCTGGGGAAACCCAGAGATGTATATATCTAAGAGTTATAGAAAGAAATATGCAAATGAAAAAAAAAGTTGAAGCAGTTCCTCTGAAATGGTTTGATTTTACTATAGGACTTGTTTTTGTTTTCTGCAAAGCATTCCTTTTAAAGAATTTTAGAAAAATTGTTGATGCTTATTAAGATGATTCACAATAGTCATCAAATGAGATTGCATACAGAAGGAGCATGAAATACCTAACCCTGCAAAGACTGATGCAATTTACTCATCAGTCTTAGCCTTTGAATAGTCATGTCATGAAAAGCTTAAGATTTCTGAGACTACACTTGATCTTTTACTCATCAGGAATTTTTTGGGTCAGCTGATTTTCTTTTATTTAAATATAAGGGAATTTATGAAAAGACAAAAAATTACTTAAACCCCTGTTTTACAGTACTGATGTGATTCTGTCAAAAGCTTTCTCTACAAAAAGATGGACTTGTGTCTCATAGCTGTTAAATAAGAGAAAACCATTTTTATCAATCCTATCAAATGGCTCAGTTTGCAACACTGAAATAATACCTAACACTGTTTTCCAGTGATAATATTTAAAGTCAAAAGATAAGCAGTTTTGACATTTTCTGTTTGCAATCTAATTCTCTGTTCCTAGTGTTTATTGTGACCTTTGTGCTAGAGAAGAGATGCCAAAAATCATTAAAACTGATATTGCAACATAAGAGAATACAACAGTTTAATACGAATCCATTTGAATATCTTTGTTGTGATTTTTTTTTCCTCTCAGAGTAAAGCAATAGCATAATACCCAGCTGCATGATAATATTGGCAAGCAAGGCTGTGAATTTCAACTGCAAACCCTAAACACTGAATGTGCTGTGCTTTTTAAAGAAATCCCCTTTTGTACAAGATATGTAATACCCTTTTGTGTTGGAGTGGTTTGCATAATAATAGTTTTCTTTAGTTACTCGTTGTCATGTGATGGAGCTGCAAAGTGAACTAGGCAGTAACAGCATAAAAGACAATTTTCCATTTTTCTCTAATTTTTTAGATATTTTCTTGTCTTTTAAATGTAAATACTTCTAACTATCTTCAGAAAAGATAGCCAGTTATTAAGATTTCAGACCTAATTGTTACTTCTTTTAAAATCTACCTTCCTATTTGATCTTTACTTTTTCAGAAGAAAGAACAACGTTATTGCCTTTGCACTCATGAAGAACCTCAAGCATCTTAAAATAATTTGGCATATGATCACCTGGTGTAAATCAACATAATTCTATTCAGAGCCACTGCTACCTTGCTCAACACTCTAACAGTAGAACTACTTGATTGGAAAAGGCAAGAAAAATTTATGGTTTTAGCTGTATAACATATTAAAGTTGTGCATATATTACACTGCACCACTGAGGTAAAAGGTATTATCTCACTGAAGAGCCATCTTAAAACTTAGACATCTAGGATGCATCTGAGACCAAGTGTAAAATACAATTTTAAGAATTTTCTGATGAGTTTTCCCATGTAAAAATTCTTTAAGTTTCCTCTTGGGCTCTTTGATGTGTTCTAGTCTGGGTTGTAAGTAAGGAATATTTCCCAAAGGAGATATAATTACATTGAAATGAAGCTCAATCTTATTCACAGTGAAAGCTATAGAGAAGGACTAAAGCCAGGGGAACTTCCCTCAGCTAATGTACAATAAACTAGCCATTATTCTAGCTGCTATTATCAAAGGATCTTTCATTTGAAATCAGTGGAATTATGCCAGGTTGTTCTAGTTTTGCCTTTGCCCATAAAATTACACGTGGTTTTGAACCTCTGGCATGCAACCACTCCAAACAGACCATTTCAATCTCTGAAAAGTAACAAAGGAAAGCAAAGCTATTACCCACTAGCTTAAATTCAGGGTGCAAAGAGGGTTCATGATCTTACTGGAAAATATTTAGAAGCTTGCAAATTGAAAAAGGTCAAAACCAACTGGGCTAGATTATTTCAGAAAAGCTCACAGGGTGGATTAACACTTAACTACACATTATCAGATTGTAATGCTGCAAAGAATATCCAGGCAGAAAAGAAATGCTCCAGAGGCTAACAGTCACTCTTTACAGCTCCATGTGTCAAAATAAGAGACCATTATACACAGACATCCTAAAAAGCTTAGATGAATAAATCAACATATCCCTTACCAAACAACCATATATTACTGTTTTCCAAGATATCTAAGATCTGTCTTTGCTAAATAGGGCAACAAGAAATTTTCACAGTTCCAGTCAGTGAACACGCTATCAATTAACACCAGAGACAGAACTACTATCACTGAAGCCATGGAGGAAACCCTGAAATCTAGGTAAGAGAGTATTATAATGATTATATGCTCTTTAAATCTTTTAATCTGAAGTCTTACAATTGAGCCACAGGGTTCAGAAATAGGAGTTGTCTCCTATCAGTTAGACACCAGATACTATTAAAGCACTGCAGGCTAAACAACATGTTACGCTCTCTTTTACTGGTAGTGAAATATATTAGCTTAGATCATTCTCTTTGCTTAGAGAATCTGTCTTTCAGGGGGAAAACATTCAGTAAAGTTTTCTGAAATTTTTTGCTAGCAAGGCACAGCCCATGCTTCATTTTTTACATCACTATAAGGGACTCAGAGTTTTATTGGAACAAGTGTTTGTACCTCAGAGTTACATACCTGTTCCTGGGATAGAGCCCTTTCCTCCAATTTTCCTATTTCCTTCCCCAGATTTCTAGGGTTCTGTGTAATTTTTTTCAGCTCTCTAACAAATGTAGCAAGAACCTTACGTGCTCACCACTTTCTTTTATGATTTCCCAGAAATGTTGAACTTTTTTGTTCACAGCAAATTGTGTATGAGAGTTAAACGTCTCTGCTTAAAATGAAACAACAAACAAACAAAACAAATCAACACCTCACAACTTTTTAAATATGTCATTTTTATACGAATATTCCAGAGTGATGCAGATGGCCAAAAACTGGAAGAATCAGCCATGGGGTTTTTGATTTTCTGAAACAACTATTGTTTAACTTGTAAATTAATAAACTCTCTACCAAAAGAAATACATTCACTTTTTTCTATTAATAATCATCCTTCAGGTGATTTGGAAAATCCGTTTAGGTATTACATGGTATAGATACTTTTTCTATTACTTTTTTTCAATTTTTATTACATGAGAAGTCTAAGTTCATTCCAGAATTAAACCCTGATATTGTACACTTAGACTTGGCATAAATACACATCTTAGAAAAATGTATTGCGTTATAGAGTCTAATTGTAAGACAGACAGCTTAACTTCCATTTTGTTCAGTTAAATTTAAGGTGCAGAAGCCCCTTTGTGTCCTATATCTTCATTTGGAAGTGATAACTCTGTTTTCTCTTGTTTCACAGACACATTGCCCCAGACAGCTTTGCCCATTTGAAAAAGTTCTCCAAAAAGCTTCCTTTAAGGTAGTTATCTCCTAGAGAAAGTCCAGCTGTAAGTAGCATTACAGTTTGAACTTTTCAGTGTCTTGGAATGACTGGGGTGTATCACATACAAGTTCACTGTTCTGTACAGAGGGGATCCACAAGCCTTCATTTGCCTTGTGAAGTAGGAACACTGTAAAGTATAGAAAGA
This sequence comes from Actenoides lindsayi, assembly GCA_025331215.1. NCBI lineage: Eukaryota > Metazoa > Chordata > Aves > Coraciiformes > Alcedinidae > Actenoides > Actenoides lindsayi. Next base: position 9,395 of record WTSP01015523.1, on the reverse strand, counting down.
TTTTATGTATATGCGTGTAAGCAAGGAGATGTCCTCTGTTCATGACTGCACTGTTCTTAACATTGGGACACAAAGAGGATTGTACTGAAAACCTCCACTCCAGTGTTCTTTAGGAAAGTTTGTGTATGGATACAAACATTTCTGCTCATTTTGAGCCCATATCCTGATTACTGCTTTTTGAAATATTTGTGGCTGAATGCAGTGAGAGGGAAAATATCACTTTAGATGGGCTACTGAGATGTTCCTATATGTTAATTCCTGTGACACTGCCACTATAACTGCTGTCATACCAATTTCATATGACAGCTTTCTAGTGCAATGAAATGTTTTAACACTTTTAAGGTGAAAAAATACTCATTTGTTTGGCAGATAAGTGTAAATGCATTAGCTATTATGTTCTCTAAGTCCGTAAGAATTCAGGGTGCAGTATTTCGGGAGACTTGTGAGAGTCCCCTACTCCCCTGGAGTGAGCCTAAAACAGCAAAAAGAAGTATAGGATTAAGGTGGAAGAAGAAGAAAAGGACAGACCAGGATAAATTTATTTCTACTTTCTTTCTATGACAACTTAAGAAGAGGACCCACTTTCAAGTAAACAGAGGTTTTCTTTATTATTTTGTGCTTCTATACAGGAAAATGCAAAATTCACCCCAAACAGACTTCTGGTGATCCAGTCACTGAGAAAGATTTTCAAACAGCCAAGGTCTGAGTCTTAATGAATTTTAAAAGCTTGTAAAATATTTGTGGGTTATATATGCTTCAAAACAAAAGGTTTATTCTTACATGTTGGCATGTCTTCATTGGCACCATTTATTTACTTTTTATAGGAGTGAGAGCATGACTACTTTTATGCCAGCATATTTGATTGTGTATGACTTACTTTACATTTACAGGGATCTATTGTTGCTTATGAGGAAAAATAAAATTTCTGTAGAGTGTTTAGTTAACTCCCTGTTGAAGCTAAGTAAGAAATCTGTTTGGATTTTGTTTGTTAAGTTTGGAAATCTGTTAAAGGATTATTTCTTATGGCGCCAATGAGGCACTTGCTTTGCTTGTAAAAATGTATGTGAATTTATAATGGACAAAGATACAATTATCCTAGAATAGCTTCAGGAAAAAAACATCAGGTTTCTTTCAGAGGAGGTGCACAGATATGGATTTCAGTGTATATTACTCTTCTATGGGCAGGCATATTCTCTTACCATTTCTCGATGGTCAGAAATAATTTCCTTTGCATCAAGCTATTGCATTTCCTAAGTGGAATTAGTTCTTATTTATTTGAGTATGAGACAAAGAATAATCTTAGCCAGGGATTTTAATATTGCCAGTGATGAAAAACTGCATGCTTGGAATCTCTCTGTATTCTCACATATTTGCAGTGTCTCAAAGTCTGTCCCAGTTTAATACAAGAAATTGTAAAGTTGGTTTCATTGTAACAAAAGAAACTATATTCATGGGCCTTTTTCTCATTTTTAGATCATGAGTTCTGTCCTCTACATTCCCACTAAAGCTTTTATGCAACATCCTTACAGAGCTGTACAAACCTTGTTAAAACTTAAATACATGTTGTATTAAAAACACATCTGGAAAGGATATTTCTCACAGGTTGGCGTTTAATTATTAACAGTTATTTCTGTTGACTGAATCCCCAACAAACTTATTAAGTACATATTCTTTCTCATGAAGATGGAGGAACTCTCAGATGTGCAGAACCAAAGTTTGCACTGAACACAAGATCCTCAGTTCTTCCAGCATCTGAGTGTATTTAAGCCTGGGGCCTAATTGTCCTTCTTTACACCTGGTCTTAAGCATGAATTGCTGTAACACCATCTCCACTGACAGTGAAGTGTTTCCTCAATAGCTGTGAGCTTATTGTCTAAGTACTGTTGCTAGGAAAACCAGCTGATTAGAGGGCTTGTGTAGCAGCCAGTTGATGTAGCACATGCTTGATAAAACTCTTATCAGAACCTCGCACACTTGCAAGAATGCTCACAATTCAGTTGGATTTATCAGTATGAAGAGAGTCTCATTCTTTCTTCATTTCACTCACCTGGTGGAAGCAGGTTCTGCAGAGCTAGATTTTAAAGCTTGAAATCAACACTCAGTCACCTCCTGCTATTCATGCCCGCCACACAGTGACATGTGGATACAGCAAAGGAAATGCCGGGACAGAGGGAGGTTTTTTCCCTCTATGTCTGTTCCAGTGATGTGAGCAAGTCAGCTCTTTGAGCTGCTTTGTTTTCCAAGAACAGATGTGCACTCTTTTGAAGGCCTTTCACTTGCTATCTGCAGTGAACCATGTCTTTCAGATTCTGAGGGCAACAACAGAGGAAAGCAAGCCATCGAAAGTGAAGAAGTGGGGGCAAGTCTTGGGCAAGTCTTGTTCAACTGCAATTATCTCTTCCCAAAGGGTATGACTGATCCAAGGCTTCAGTAGGGGACCACACTCAGGTGTCATTCTTTTTTTTGTTATTATTATTTATTTATTTTGCCATGAGGTACTTTTGATTACTGCTGTTTCAGGATATGAAATCAAAGACAATTCTTTTTTGTTGTTTGCTGGGGTGGGGTTTTTTTATGTAAACTCCCTTATTAATTCTTGTTAAGCAAGTCATGTCATTTTCTTCAACTCCTTATGCAGCAAACAATTTCCATCAATCAAAATGGAGTATTTCTTAACTCATGCAAAAATTACATTCTTTATACTGCCAAGAAAGATGACCAAAAGAAAACCTTTAACCTTGAAGAAAATCTAAGAAAAGTGTGTGCCAGATACAGTAACGGCTTGCTGATCTGTGATTTAGCATCACTGGTTCTTTTTGCAGCTGCTTTGTAAAATGCAGATTAGCTTTCAGATACCTTTCAGAAAGGATCTGACAGATGACACTGGATTGCCACAGCAGCCCCTGCATCCTTAAACGGAGTGGCTACTGAAGCAAAGGGGTGGCACCCCCCTCAGCCAAGAACTATACACCTTGGCTATTTTGGCCTTTGAAAAGGCCTCATGAGACCTTGTACACCCATGTGAGGAGGAGGAATCACTGAAGGGACATTGCTGTATTAAAGAGCTGAGCAATCACATGCTTTCAAATTTTTATTAGAACGGCACTGGGATAAGTAATTTTGAGAAGATGCAAAAGGGAGGAAAAGACACGTTGATTACCCCCAAATGCATGAAGCTTTGCTGCCTGGAACAAGTTATATAAAGGCATTCTGGTCAGCATTCCAAAATAACCAGGAATGAATTAAATAGATTTTGTAACTGCTAGTGCAAACTTCACAAATTCAAAGAATCTGGGCACATTTGCCTATGCAAGGGTTTGTATCCTCATGTCTTTGGCTTGTTGAACAGCCAGTCTGTTGCTAACAGAATAATTATAGGCAATGTAAAATGCCCATTATCATCTCAACCCTGTTCCAATTTTTCTGTGTCCCTTGAGGCAAAGGAGAGTATGAAAAGGCCTGATTTTCATTTTCATGGGGTTTTTTTGTTTTATCAAATACATCCATCTCAATTGTGAAAAGTTGGCTGTAACAAGCAAGAACAGTGGAATATTTGGGTTTACAAATAGAGTTTCATCAAAAAGTATCTCTACAACTAGATTATGTCAGGCACAATTTTGTGACTTTGAAGATCCTTTGCAACAGTAGCAAGGTCCAGGATGTGCTGCAGAGAAAATCAAACCAGTTGAAAGTGCAGGTACACACTGTACAACTAGGGAGGCTAGGAGCAGCAGGAGGTATTGCATACTGCTGATTTACAAAGAAATCAGTTTATAAATCATTTTCAATATAACTTGGACACCTATCACAGGACATAGACTTCCTGCAAATTCACTCTGTCCTTTCTTTTTACTTTTAGTCCCTGATCACTGCTGTCATTTAATTGCATGAAACTGAGTTTCAGGATTCAAGATATTGCTCAGATTGTTCTGCAATAAATTCTTCAGATTCAATAATGCTGGCAGGAGGGATCCCATGGATGTCAAACTGACCCCACCTCTGCAGCTAGTTGTGCCATCACATGAAAAAAAGGTTTTTTTTTTTAATTTTTTTTCTTTTTTTTTTTTGATCACTTGGTGTTTTCCCAGCAGCTAGCCCTATTGTTCAGGTGATTTATTTTTTTTTCTGTTTTCTGACTGTTCTCTATACTAGCCTTTGATTTCCCCTTTGCACTTATTTTCTTGCTAACTTCATGGCTTGTGGAAGAGGTTAGTTTTATATGTGTCTTCTCTGCCCTTGCATTCCTCACAAAAATGCTTCACCAAAGTATGTCCTTTTATACCTCATTCTTGCTTACTACTGCACAAAAGACATAGCCAATCCTGGGAAATCGTTCTCTGTGGTATGCTGATGTATTGTGCTTAATATATTATCAAAAATGACAAGTCTGCCTCAGGCAGCTCCAGCATCCCAGAAAGCACAGGGAGTTTTTATACAACAGCTCCTTCAAAACAGCTCTTCTTAATCCCATGCAGAGAAACTTTTTTTCCTTTGATTTCCTGCAGGTAGGATCAGCCATTGATGCTACACAGAAAGACAAGACAACAAGACCTTGCTCAGGTGAAACAAACCTGAGAGTAGCAGTCTCTATGATGAATTTTATGATGAATTTTATTTGTACTGTCCATTTGTATAACATTGCAGAGAACTTCATGCAGTATCTAGCAGAAAGCTTTTTCTAGAAGGGATCCATCCCACTGTTACCCTAACACCAAAAGGGCAATCCTGCCCTAGTTTCAAGAGAGTTGTGCTGTAAGGTCCACTGCATTTGCATGAGAAAGTAAGAAAGCTTATGTCTTGTTCTAAGGCCCTGAAAGGCTGCTCTTGCTAATTATTTTGGGGAAGTAGGAGGCATTTCAGAGAAACTTCACATTCCTTGCACACAGTGCAGATCATCTCGCAGTTACATTTGAACTCCTAGGATTGCAAAGCACCTGGGAGGCAGGGCTGTTGTCCCCAACAGATTTTTAAATTATCCTTTTTTATTTTAAAATAAGTACAGAGTGTGTGTTTTTCTTGACAAACTATTGGCAGTTCTGTAACTTCAGACATTAGGGATGTTAGCACAAATCCCATGTAAGTGTTTCTAAATTGGAATCCAAAATGACCAAGTCCTCTGATCATAATTTAAAGAAGGATTCAGGATTCAGAAAGAAACCAATCTTTCAGAGAGTTTCACTTAATTTAGGAGCTTGTAATGAAGAAGAATTTTTCATCTGTTTGAAATCGCCTTTCAAACAAAGCTCTAGCTACAACCTAACCTTCTGGCTAACTGGGTACAGTTACAGTGCAAGCAGCTAGAAATTCAAGTGCACAGTGCTCTTCTGTCCTCACAATAAACTTGAAATCTCTCTGTTTTGGACCTCAGCCTGAAATGTTCTACATGCTTTCTCTTCTCCTGACCTTGGCTGTCACAGTGGCACCCTGCACCACACAGGAAAGCATCTTTGTTTTCCACCAGCCTCCATTTTAGTATATCAGAGAGGTGAAGAGTAGTTTTTAAAATATATGCATTGCTGCATGTGTTCTGTCTGTATTTCTACTGTGCCACATATACATATAACCATCAAGAAAATGGGTACAGACATGGTTTGGAGCTCAGACAAAGAGAAGGTTTAGGAATTACATCTTATTCAAAAGTAGACCATGCAGAATGCTGCTCAGATTTTCATAGGGCAGCTTGAGAGAGCTGAGGTACTTGGTAGCCCAGTGTTACAATGTCAGAAACTTTCCTCCCACATTCTGGACAAAGCTTATACTTAGGAAATTACTCAGTAAAAATAAATCTGCAGATGACCATTTAATCCATTTAATAATTTTTACTATGTCTGTCCTTTTATCTGCTGCCATGGTGAACAGAAGCAAACTCATGCACTAAAGTGGAGAGAGAGTACTGTGTTAATAGAACAGAAAATTTCTAAGTGTCACTAGTCACATCTATTCTCTTTACTTGTTTGGAGCTTTTTTTCCCTTGTTTTTTATTGTTTGTGTGTTTTCCTGAGCTCAGAGGTCTGTATGAGCCACACCAGGTCTTCATAAATACACTAAGGAGGAACCTTTTGGGACGGCTTCTCAAAGTGCTTCATCTTCTGCTGACAAATTGGTGCCAGGTCCAGAACTTAATGAATTCTTCAGAGAAAATTTTGCAGCAAATCAGGGAATCTCAAAGGTATGGACCTGCAGTAAAACCAGTGTAACGAATGATTTATCTACTTTGATTTGTTTTTTGATAGGCTGAAAGCTCAGCTTTCTGACAAGCTGTAATAACATCTTCTTAGCTGTATCCACATTATTATTTTTCAGATTTCCTGACATTCCAAAAAAAGAGGCCAGGGCAATATCTTAGAGTAATTTGCAGTTTATCTCCCACTGATATCTTCAGTCTGGAAAGCGTCTTGAGCACCTCTGCTACACTCCGCAAGAAAATTACCTGGACAATAAAGCAAGGGAGGTCAAGATGGTATGAAAGTGATTCTCTGTTTCACTCTGCATTGTGGAGCTGGATTCATGTCAGTAAGTAGATGGTGCTCTTTTTCCAGGAGGACAGTAACAAAGTTTGCTCCCCTGTCTGTCAAAGAAACTAAGGAGACTTCCTGAACCACATCATTTCCACCGGTGGGTTGATTTTTCTATCACCACACAGGACCTCCCATCCTTAGGTAGGGCCTTTGATGGGATTGGCTTCTTTACCACAAAACTGTTTTGCTTCCCTAATTCAGACACAGCAAGAATAAATTAATGGGCAGAACCTTACTGTGTTATTGAAGATCAGGACAATAGTGGTAGAAATAGAGCAGTATAAGTAAGTGGCTTTTCTGAGCTCTAACAGTTTGGAGGGAAAATGTAAACAGTGTCTTGATTCTGGAGTAATTAACATAAACTTGCCAAATTTGGGTTTTTTCCACTGAAAAGGATGTGTGTGGAAATGTTTTTCTCAGGTCTAGCTAGAAAAGAATTCACTTCTCAAAAAGCACTCTTAGATCCCCACTGGCCGTCTCAGCCCATAGACCAAGAACTGAATGCAAGTGTGGAATTGTTCATTTTTTCCCCAATAGAATAATATATATTATTACAGAGGCACCGTTTGCTGTTGTTGAGCTGTTGTTGGGGAACACTGCCCTCACAACATCCCAGAAATCAGGCTGGCTGTTCTGGGTCTAAAGGATAGACCTCAGCTGGCCAGAGTCAAGTGGGAAGGTGTCAGAGGACTTGGGTCACCCTCAAAGTTCAGATTCGGTTGTATAAATATAGGCACTCTTCTTTGGAAATAGTTGGTCTGAAGTGCATCATCTTCTCCAGCAGTAAAACAGGGCAATAGAACTAATCCTGGCTGTTGAGAGGACCCAAGTACTACATGTAAATGTAGCTTTGTTACTGAAAAAATGTTATTTGGTCAGATGTGGAGGGAGGAGGGCTTAATTCGCTCTTGTACCTCTTGTTTAAACTAACTTTCATGTCTTCGCATTGGGTGTTTGGAAACCACCTTTACTAGATCTATTTTCTGTTTTAAAATTTCCTGTTGTAATGAACAGTCGAGAAATCCAGATGTGCTCTGTTACGATAAGAAAATTTTCAAGGGGCAGATGTTCTGGTACACTGTGTCAGGTCAGGATGTTTCTGTATCTTTTGTATTGCTTCATTGTTTGGTGTCAAGGAATTTGATTTCCTCAGCAATATTCATTAATGTTTATGAAACGTAATCAGATACAAATAGATACAAATATTCAGCATCAATTCCTTTCTTCTGATTCCTGTTCTGTTTTTGTACATAGAACTCATGCAATTAGACTTTTACATTAAACAGATTCCTTATTTGAAAGCATATTTAGCTTTCAAATTTAGATTTGGGGGGGGGGGGAAGAATTAAATGTTTCTTTTGGATAACACACTGACAAAGAAAAGGAAATCCCTTGCTGCAGGATATTGCAGTCATGGGTCATGAATGTTTAAGCAGGAGTTACTGCCATCCAGAGGAGAAAAGCCATAAATTTCATTATTTTTTTTGAGCATAGAAAGGTTAACCTAAGTGTTTGATACAGTTTCTTTCATATTAATGAATCAAAAAATAGAGAAATAAAATAAATGGACCCAGTGGCTTTTTTATATGTAGGTATTCAATAAACAAAGTTCAGAGCAGCACTGCAGAAGCACAGTAAAAAACACATCTGTAGAGGAAGAAGTACAAGATCATAAGCTGGATGTATTTTCCTTATGGCAGTTTGAGATATTTGAGGAAGAGATTTTAGAAACAACTGTGCTAGGCTTCAAGCTTTGGGCATGACCCAAAAAGTGGAAAGGATAAGTATAACCTGTGCCACTTCTATCCCAGGCCTCTGTTGATGTGCAGCCAGAGGATGCCCCTTGTCACTGGGAGTTCAGTGAGACTGGAATGGGGAAGCTGCCAGGCATGGCCCGGGCATCCTCCTGCCCTGCCTGCAGGCCACAGAGCAGTGCTGGCCTGGGAAGACTGGTGACAGAAAGCACCCAGGACAGACTGGGATCTGTTATAGCTGGGACACTGGGCCAGGCTGGGGGCTGATGATATTTTTCAAAACTTCTGATAATCCAACTAACAAAAACCTCTGGGTGTCCGACTCCAAACAAAAGGCCCCTCTCTCTTAATTTCCTTCTTTCCACCAAAAAATGCCAAAACCACAGCAGGAAAAGAAATAGGGGATTTGGGGGGGGGGGGGGGGGGGAAGGAAGAGAAGGGGGGGGGGGGGGGGGGGGGGGGGG
>WTSP01015522.1:0-13448 GCA_025331215.1 Actenoides lindsayi | reverse complement strand
GTTAATTAAAAGAACTGAGCTGAAAAGTAAAATTACTGAACAGAATTAGTTCTGTTCTCACTCAAACCAGGACAACCACTCAAGATCTCATGTGCATGACCTGCTTGTCCAGGTGCCTGGAACCAGGACCGACTCTTCATAAGGGTCCTGGTTACTACCATTTTACCTCATAGTCCTTCTCCTCTCCAGAGCCAAGCATCGACATTTAGTGCAGAGGGTAATGCTCCTGCTACCCTTCCTGTGCTCAGAAATACAACTGAAAGCACATGTTAAGTGACCTGTAGATATGTGACCTGCCAGTCATCATGATTTTATCACTAGTTTAAAAATCTTAGTTCTTCAAGCCATTAACCAAAAGTGAATTCCTTATTTCTGTAGGATAAACACATTTATAGTGCTCTTGGGTGAGGAGGCTATTGTGAGCAGGTGACCAAGTGAGTCTGAATAGCTCCAGTGCCAGAAGGTGACTGCTTTTAAGTGATATATTTCTTTGCTTTTATAGCTCCCATAATTTTTAAGCCTATCTCATTTTCTTTGGGATCTGAATCATGAAATTAGTTTTTATTCAAGATGCTGTCCAGGATCAAAATGTAGTTTACTAGGAGATTCCTACCGAAACTCTTCATTTCAGCAGCATTAAGCATACCAGCTCTTTTTAGAATGAAATTCAGCCTTTCTGAAAGCAGCAGGAGTTTTGTCACTGATTTCAACAGTATAGCTTTCTGCATTTTCATATAAAAGAATCACTTACTGCAGAGAGGAACTGGGATGCTCAGGCTTGGGTTTGGATCCTAACTTATCTGTAAATCCCTTGTGCAATCACCCAGGCAGCTGATCTCTATTGCAAGTCCAGGAACAAGGATGAATTTCACTCAACCCCAAAAGAGAACAAGAATAAAGCAAATGTTTGGCGGATTTAAAGTCTTTAGGAACCAGAATGGTTCATTCTTCCCATTTCCCTTAGCTGCTACTGTAAAGGTTTTCTTCACTGTAAGGCTGATCCAATTGCCATTGAATGTCACTAGCAAAACTGCAAGTGACTTGTAAGCCAGAAAACACTGGAAGGTTATTATTGTTACCATTACACTATATAGAAATTAATTTTGAAGAACTTTTTGAAAAAGATGTGCTCTGTCTGTTCTGTCACCTAGACAGATGAAGTTCCATCTCCCAGCAAAACACAGAATGACAGCTTCAGAAATTTCATACTAGCTCCCATTTTAAGGAACATCATTTTTGCCCTCAGTGTGCCCATTAATACTCTCTGACTTCAATGGACTTTGCACATATCCTTCTGGTGATAAAAGCAGTCCTACACCAATAAAACACCAATAAATCACCATGGAAACAGCCTAGTGACAGCATGTAGGAGAAGTTCACCCTTGCCAATTAAATCACATTTTCAATGTTAGGGTCTTGCTGCAGCATCAAGTGCATCATAGGACTGTCTGGGCAAAAAAGAGGCAAAAGAAAAATACTTAATTGCATTTTGCCAAAAAAAATCCCCCAGCATTACAATTTTTCATAGAATAACTCAAAACCAACAAATCACTGAAGGTTTGAAGGGCATGTTCTTGAACAATGGTGCTGGTGCATTGCATGATGGCAGTCAGCATGTTAGGGCAACGGCTTTGTAACTTTCCCTGCTCTGGGCCACTTTAGTGTACATGAAGAAAGAGATTTCTGAAAAATGTTTTTTAGGTTACAGCTGTTCAGAGGCTCTAGAGTAGGAAACTAGCATTGTGAATAGAGACCACACTGCAGGAGATACTTTCCATCACACCTTCCAGCATGATGTTCCCCCACCCTACACACTTCATCTCGTTTCTTTTGCTAATTTGCCTGCCAGCCTGAGAGTCACAAAAATTTCAATTACACTCTTTTGAAATGTGCGTAGACAGATTTCTTCATTTCTTCTCTCTGGAGAATGAAGTTCTCTTCCTAAGCTAAGTACACACAAGCCCTTTCCCTCTGGGTAGGGGTCCTCATGTGTGAAAGAGGTCAGAAATCTTATCACTCAACCTTCTAACTTTTCCATTGCACCAAAAGGACAGTCAGCAATCTTCTTGACAGCGGATTAAGAAGTAAGAAGCTTAACTACAGAGTCCCTGAACATAACTTTCAGTGCCCTGCTAGTATGCTTTGAAATGGATCTTAGTGTACATTTTCAGTTATATGTTTTTAAAAATTCCATACACATGGAGTGGTCTGTTTCCCCTTCCCTTACCCAAACATGTTTACCTTCTGCTAACAGGAATAGCAGAGGATGGAACAACATCTGGGTTGTAGGCACTAGGAGTCTTCAGAGTCCTCAGCACTCCCATCTGCGTTACAGTTTTATCACACTGCCAACAAAAAATCAGAGAATATTTCCACTTCATTCTGCACTTTTGCTTTATAGGTGTAATGAGCCTTCTTTCAGTCAAAGCCAAATATTTTACTGTGGATGCAAATTTTTGCTAATGAATGAATAGCAGACATACATTTTTCATTTGATAAAGACATGCACTTAATGTTGTCATTTAAAAAATGTATATTCATATAGCCATTTAAAAATAACTGGCACCATTGTCATAATTATCTTTTCATATGTTCAGCAGTGCCAAGAATTAACTATGAATGTAAATGTAATCAAGCACACTATCACACTTTTAATAAATAAGGCAGCTTCTATCTCTATTGTGCTGGGAATGATCTGTGGTTTGCTCTTAAAGAAGCTAAGGGGAGTCTTTTCCCAGCTTACAAGTGTGTTGGTTCACACACGATGTGGTGTACCACCTTGTAATGAATCTGTTGAAATGCATAGAGGGAAATTAGCTCAAATAAAAAAAGGCATCCAGCTCCAGTTATGGGAAAAAAAATGAGTATTTGTGTGTGTCCTTCCTCATAGACATGGGGAGTGGAGGATTGTCTGGAAATAGTGAGCAAGAATGGATTTCTTTGGGAAGGTACTAAGCAGGTTCTCAAACTCCCCCATTAGCACAGAGGCTGTATATGTTCCTGCATCACACAACATAATCACAGCCTTTTATCTATATATCCCTTCCCCAATCTCCCTGCTTCAGCCTCCACCTGTCAGATGAGAAACACTTTTACCAATGGTCTATGTAGTTTAAGAAAAAGCCGTTAAACTCATGTGCACAATAGGAAACATGATATATGATCAGAACACAACTTACCATGACTTGATTATTTCACTTTGGTCTTGACCCAGCTCACACTTCTCCTCAACTCTCTCACAGTGCCTTTTGCTTCTTTCAGATTCTCACCTCCTTGGAGGAGCAAGTGGTTTTAATGAACAAACCACATAGCCATAGGTCCCCTCAAAAACCCCAAAACTGCTTTTCAGCAAAAAGATATCAGAAATAGAAAAGGTGAATTGCATAAAGGCAGTAAGATATTTTTTCCTTAGTATATGTTGGAAAAATGGAAATATATCCTTTCAAAATGTATTCAGTGATCTCATGAAATGCCCAGTTGAGAATGCTATTGTCCTTCAGAAAAGGCGTAAGATAACCAAGATTTGGGCAAATAGGCTTGTGCCTCTGTATTGGGTCTGGCTGAGCTGGAGTTAATCTTCTCCATAGCAGCCCTCCCAGTGCTGTGGTTTTCATTGAGAGCTGGAAAGGTGCTGATAACACACACATGTTGTGGCTGCTGCTGGGCAGGGCTCACACAGCACCAAGGATGGTTTTCAACATTCCTCCTGCAGTGGGATGAGGTGGACAAGATCTTGGGAGTGGACACGACTGGGACAGCTGACCCAAACTGACCAAGGGGATATTCCGTACCATATGATGTCAGTTGAACTATAAAAGCTAGGAAAAGGGACACACACACACACACACAGATGGGGGGACAATATCGGCTCATCCTCCAGAGCAACCGCTACGTATTCAGAGCCCAGATTCCTGAAAAGGGCCAGACATCACCTGCTGATGGGAAATAGAAAATAAATCTTTGTTTTCTTTTGTTTCTGCACGTGGCACTGCTATGCTTCTGCGGTAATCTGCTTTTGTCCAAGCCCATGAGTTTCATCTTATTTTCTTCTCCCTGAGCGGAGGAGGGGGGAAGTGATAGAGCAACTTTATGAGCACCTGGCATCCAGACAAGGTCAAACCACCACAGCCTCAAAAAAAACATGCTATGGAAGGACTTGCTTTGGGGTTGAAATGGCCATTTACTCTCCAGAATCATTTGGGCCCTCTGTATTTCTGCTGTGAGAAGAAGATATGTTAGCAGACATATGAGCATCTTTCCAACTAGTAAAGGGCTGATACAACTCACTTATTAAATCCAGGCCACCAGACACTTGCCACAAAAGCAGGCTTCAGAGCAGAATAGGACTGGATGCTGTGCTGGATTTTAACCAGTGGCCTGAGAGTAGAAACACATGTGTGTCCTAGTATCGGGTATTATTTCTCATTGGTTTGACAGGGAGACCACTCTCTGTTCTGGCATATTAAAAGGCAAAGACCACACTAAAAGTTTAACCCCTGAATACATCTCACAGGGATCTAAAGACCCAAGGCACTTTATTAGGTGTGGCTTGCAAGCAAGTTCAACTAATACAAATCATTGAAAGGAAAAAGTTATGAAAACTAGGGTCTACAAGAAAGCTGGAGAGGGACTTTTTCAAGGATATGTATTCATAGGACAAAGAGTAATGGCTTTAAACTAAAAAGGGTAGATTTAGATTAGATGTAGGGAAGAAATTCTTTACGGTGAGGATGCTGAGATACTGGAACAGGTTGATGCCCCATCCCTGGAAGTGTTCAAGGCCAGGCTGGATGGGGCTTTGAGCAACCCAGTCTAGTGAAAGGTGTCCCAACCCATGGCAACTGCCTTGGAACTAGATGATCTTTAAGGTATCTTCCAACCCAAACCATGCTATGATTCTGTGAAACTAGTAAGTCCCTTATCATGAAGATACTGATCTCTGTCAGAGAGAGTTCCAGATCATCACTGATGAAATTGTTCGTTCATTTCTTTTTTTTGTCATCAGGTTTTGCTTCTTCAGGTATATTTTCTACGTCTCTCACAGCTCACAAACGTCATCCACAAGGTCATTGGCAGGTAATAGGAGAAAGGCAGCTGGAGAGAGATGCCAGAGTTCCTCATAATCTCATCCTCCAAAATGAGGCACCAAATTTTTCATGGGGGATTTTTGTTTATGCTTCAAGAAATCTGCACCATATAAGCACCACCTGGACCGAAGACTTCCACTCAGACTTTTTTTTTCTTTGTGACAACAGCATGGAGACTGCTTTCATGCACCCTTGCACCTCCCATTTTCAGTCAGCCCTGGAGGTAGACGTGATCATGGACACGACTTCTCCATTGCCATCTCTCTATATTGGGAAGAGGAGGAATGTATCACATAATGACAGCTGAGATAAATGTGGGCAGATTTGCACACTGAATCCTGTGCTTTTGAGATTAAGGCAGTGGTAGTAAAGAACCTCTTCTCAATACTGCCATAAACAAAAATGGTACAGGAACAATACCTGTCTCTGAAGAAAAAAAAAAATCAAGTAACCTAGAAATACTGACTTCTCAATAGAATCACTTGTTTGGTAAAAAACGCTTAGAGACACAGTGAGGAGTACAGTATCTTCTTTCCTTTAAACCTAGTTGCTGGTCTAGTGATAAGATACAATATCATTAATATTATTTCCCTTTAATGGTTTTGGATCATTAGTTGTTATCATAGTTGATTACAGTAACTAGCTATGTACTTAAATGTATATGACTGGAAGCATGATCAGTAAATTTAACTTACTGATTCCCTAATGGGTTCATTTATGTCTTCAGCTTTGTGAAATCAGTAGTAGCAGACAAGACTTGGTTTAAAACCCATCCAAGTCAGGTCAGGATTGTTTCTGTGTGCTCCAGGAAATTTGAGTCAGATCCATGCAACATGTCCATTTACAGAGGTAAAAACATTTTACCAAAAATGAAAACTCATTTATCAGACATATGTTGGTGGATACGTATGTGTACACATGCTATGGTGTATATGCAAGAATTATATTTTGTATGTATCAGCCATTAATTTTATTTTCTTAAAGAGGTATGAAGATAAAAAAATACCTTCAATGGCTGAGTTCATGCGTGTGCATAAAACAAATTGCGGGCAGTGTAATAGAAATTATGACAAGTTGTGTTTCCACATGTAATGTGGTATAGTATAAATTTTATTATTATACTCTCTGTCACATAAATAATACAAAATCTCCAAAGGGCCTTTGCAGATACCTGCTGATACTTCTCTGGTTTTGTAGCTTGCAGACTACTATTGGGTTTGTATTACTGCTGTAAAAACAGACACCACTACATGAGCTGCTTACCCTTTTCACTATTTCGTACTAAACAGACGTGAGTAACACAGAGTGCGTGCAGAAACAGTCTATGTCCTACTCTAGAAAATTAACACAATGCATCATATTTTGTCACCTTTTTTTTTCAGTGACAAGATCATTAGAACTGCTCTGTCCAGAAATATAACATTAAAAAATGTAGCAATTCTTTAAATAAAAAGTTTTCCACAGATTATCACTATTGAAGAAACGTAATCCTGTTTGATATTCAGTATATATTTTCAACTGACAGTTTTATGGTACAATTAAATTTTGTACTTTCTTTTCTACCACTCTGAATATGCATTAGAAAACCAAGAATCATAATTCTAAGACAATTGGCTTGATTTGCTTGTTTAAATTCAGATATTGCTTCTTTCTGTGCATTTCAAAGAAAGGCCATGGGCTGTAACAGTGTATTTAGAATCAACACAGCACATGGTCACTAAAGGTCTAGCTTGCATCAAAAGTGTATTTCTAAACTTGTGTGCTTTACATGAAAAATGAAATACTTTAATTCTGAAATGGTTTATTGGAGTAACAAATTGTATAGAAACAAGAGAGCTAATGGAGGGTTAGGGAGAGAGGCCGATTATGGAACTCATTGTGTATTAGTTGAAAATTAAACCGATATTTAGATGGACTTAATAACTTAATAAGACTCATCTGAATGCAAAAGAATTAACATTGAGTTGATATTAACTTTTAATGCTTGTCACCTTATGTTAATTTATATTTTTAAATTATAGTTGATTTTTTTGTAATCAGACTGGCTAATTATACCTCAAACATATAAATTTGACATGATGCCAACACCAAATGACAAAAAAAAGATATTCAACAAAATACTTGGTTATAAAGACCTATAATTCCCTGAAACTGGATTCTGGCTGAGTTCCTCCAACCACACAAAGCATTATGCTTTGCACTAGTAAAATCATTCAATTGCTCTGAGACAATTTCTACAGTTTGTTTTACCAAGGATACTAAGCTAATGCACTCTATTTGTGTAACCTTTTCCTGATCATTGATTTGATCATTCTTGGAGAAATTCTTCATCTAGTCTTGACACCTGCAGATGCAAATTGCAAACATTCCCTCACGCTAAAAGCATCGTTAACAAAATATATTTTTGTAGCACTGAAATGGTGTCAAATTGAGATCATGAGTTCTGTTCCTAAACAGTAGATAGCAAGTTATTCTTGTAAATCCTAGAGCTCTACTGACCTTCAAAAATCAAAATGCAAAAACAGTGCCTTACATTTTATATATCTGATTCCCTTCAGGGCAATTATTTCCCAGCACACACTAAACAAAGTTGCTGTGTCTAAGCATGCCAAATAGGCAGGAGCATATATGCTACTGGAAGATGAGCGCTTTCTTTTCTTAATTTACACTTTGGAGTTAGACTTTATTGTATTTCTTTTATCATGTTTCCAGAATTGAAATCATAAATTCCTTCTGTAGAGCTCTGTACAGATAGTGCTCGTAATTCAGTTGTCTTTAAAAAACCATAATCTTCTAGCTTGAATGACCTTGGCCTTCATCAAATTGGGAGATACTGTGAGCAAAGCTCTACAGTAGAGATGTGTTGAGCTGATAACCTTGTTGCATCAGCCCTCTCCCATTCGAATGGATTTGTTTGCTTAACAAGTGTTTGTGTAATGGAAGCCAACTATTTCATGAAATATTTTTTTGCTTGCATAGAGATGAGAAGATGAGATGATTAACATATACAACAAATTGAAAATCCTTACTCCTTCAGTAGGCCATTCTTTCTCCTCCTCTCATCTTCCCTTAGGGTCAGCTCTTTATTGATCTTATGTTTCAGGACACAGATTGCAATGAAAACACTAAACTAAATTTTAACATGACAAATCTTCACTCAAGAAAAACTCCAATTGATTCAAGAAGGAAGTTTCTCCTAAATAGGAATTGAAAGTTGAACTGTGGCTTTTGGGGTAAACCAATGTACAGTTACTGCCAATAGCTACGTTAGGGGAAATTTTTACCTCCACTTCACTTACTTCTATGGAAATGTAAAAGCTAGGGCCCGTCTCTGGGTTTATGAAGCATTTTACAATGCCATCATAACCCCTCCTCATTCAACCATATCTATAGCAATGCAAAATCCCTGATGCACAAAATTGTAGGTAGCGTCTCCTGCAGCACTGAGAAAGATGAGCAGAAATTCTTCATTCTGCCTTGCTATCAGGGCTTTTGAGGACAGCTGTCAAGCAGCCGGATGTTACAGTGCTGTCCTCACTAAGGCACTGCAGAGCTTAGGCTACCGTACTATAATGTTAGCGGTCCCAGGAGTCCACTGACTGCAGCCACAAAGCTCCAGGGGCAGCAGTTTAGCAGTGGGTTTCCACCACTGGCCACCAGCAAAGCCATGGGATGTGTATAAGCAATTCCCTTTCCCACCAGTAGTAAAACTGTCAGTCTGTGGTAAGAGCTTGGTCTGCTTATTTTCTCTAACCTTTTTATGTGTGCAGATCATGAAGCTCACAATTACACCCACAGTTAACTAATAATTACTGAACATCTATCTTTGTAGCTACCAGATGAATATGGTTCCCCTTCTCTGTCTGTCTAAGCCCATATTATCATATTATCAAACTGCTCCTTATGACATCAAAGCTTTGCATTTCCAGCATCATCTTTATTATTAGTTTACAAAATTATCAGGACAGTTTTCAATCATAGTTTATAACTTTTAATGCTAAAATCACAGTAATTTTTGTTGTTGTTATTTTGTTTGGGGTTTTTTTGCTACGGTGGGAGGGGAAGGAGAGGTTGGAGGGGATTTGGTTTTACTGACTGTTGAGGGGGTCTCATTCAACAGAGATTATTCAAGCACCTGTATAGCTGGCTCTCCTCTAGCATCTATTATCTGCTCTGCAGTTGGATCCATGAAATGCAGGTAATAACAGTTACAGTGCACCAAGAGGGTGCACTTGCCCCCAATGCAGAGCAGTGAAAACAGAAGAGCTCTGAAATTTTCAGACCATCCTTATGATACCTAAGAACACATCTTTTCAGCAGCTCAGAACAGATTTTCTCTTATTAAAGCATCTTCCATAATAGCTACTGCATACTTACAATGCTAGTTACTTTCTTGCAATTATGTTATTCAGAAATAATTGGATTTCTGGGTTTAATTGGGCTCTAAATTAGCCAGAGCTTTCATAAAAGCTATTACAGAGATTTCTAATAGCAGCTTTTCTTGCTATTTAAGCACAGAGTATTTCAATGAGAGTGATTCACCAGTGTAAAAAGTCTTGGCTGCTGTGAACTCTAGCACAGGTTCAAATTAATTATGACAATTTAGGCACCATCCTTTTGTAATTAAACATTTGCTCAAAACATTACCCAGAGCACACAACTGTGTGAGACAACTGGTTGCCCTTTATTTAAAAAGATATGATTTTGTTTTCCAGCTCTTTGGAAGATCAAAAAGCTTTATGGTGGGTGGGCTCCTGATGTTTGAGTTCAGAGGCAAGGTCAGCATCTGTTTGATCCCACCTGTCATTTCACACACCCAAGTGGGAGGACACTGCATGAAGTCATCTTGACACCCTCTCCCTCCTGAGGGATCCTATACTCCATTTGCTGACCACCTCTGGACATGTGTGCTTGTGTGTAAACATCCCACTACCAGGAAAAGCTGAGAAGTAAAAATGCAGGCAGGTATTTCAGAAAATAAACTCGGGCAGGTCCTTTGACTTTGCCATGGATGATTGAGAAGTGATGATGAGGTTCAGAGTAACAGACCTGGCCTTTGTGTTTATCCCTGTTTTCTGTTGGTGGCACCACTACTCTGGTACAGCAGTGTCTGTGATCCTCACAATCTTCACCATACCCTGTAGGCTAGGCTGTTTTAGACATCACTTTCATTAAGGAAAGGTGTGTTGTCTTATGCTAACAGATAATATAACTCCTGGACCATAATGATGCCTTCTCTACTTATCTCCTGGCCCAGTGGGGGAATAGGGGATAAGAAGAGCAATTAATCAATTGAACACTGATGCCTGCCTATTGACTGGCCCCTGGATACCATGTTTGCTGCACTAACAGGTTAAGAGAAGCTGAAGTTTTGCTCAGTCTTTCTGCATTCAGTCTCAAGTGAAAAATGAAGCTTCTCCCAGACACAAGACTCCAGACTGTGTTAATTGTATTGTAATGTAATGGACTTGAGGATGGAGTGTCATCTAGCACGTGAAAACTCAGGAAGGATTTGAGAAGGCCAACTTCCTGAGCTTTGTTTATCAGAGATCAAGTTAGCAAGTCTTTATTTGGTATTTTTTGCTTTGGCAAATGATAATCTAAGAAAATTTAAAATGTATTGTGATAAATTTGCCTCATTCTCTGAATCACTAACTCTTCCGAAGAAGACCACGTCTCTTCAAAGGCTAGCGTTAAGGGACATGAGCCACAGTGGTGAAAGCTGGTCTTTTTATTATCTGCTTTGCTGGAAAAGGTGAGAGCTGGTTAGCTTTAGCACAAACATGATCGTTTGAAATAGCAATATTTTTCCTGGTCTAAATTAAAGGCAAAACCATGGGAGTTTCTGATCTCATCATTTGCACTGTCCCTTCTTGACTTTCAGAAAGACATTCACTCCTAATAATGTTCTGCTCTGTTATTTGAACTACTTTCCATGCAAATGGATACTTGTCACATGCAGGTTTTGCCTTCCACTCTAAGCCAGCACCTATCAGAGTAGGTGGACCTGATTGCCAGCATTGGGATTTTTTTCCAACCATTCATGCCCTCCACAGACTCTTCTGGGCTATTTCTCTCTTCAGAAAAGGCATAATTTTTTAAAAAGGCTTATGTTAAAAATTCAAAAATATTTTTTTAATTATCACAGGAAAAAGAGAAAACTTTTCCATTGATCCATACAACGCTGAAAAATGTTTGATCATGTAACAGAGGGTGGGATTCAGCCCCAAATTAAAACATGAGACTTTGGATGCCTATATATACATAGCTACACATGAACTAAGTGGCCAAGCTTCCATCATACATCTGCAGTTTTAGTCAATACAATCAAATGACCATAAGGACAATTCAGCCCATTCTAATACAGACACTGTACCTGAATGTAGCCACTCAGTGCTATCTGAGAAGCCCTGGAGGATCCCAGCTGCCTTTTGAGTGTTGTTCCTGGAGGGTACATACATCCCAGAGTTCAAGTACCACAACTGGTGCCCCATGTCCAAGTCTGGGGCACTTCAAGTAGCACAAGAATCTTCCATTTCTGCAGCTGAATTGATATCAAGAAGTCAAAACACTGAAATAACTTTGGACACTCAAGGACTTCATAAGATAGCGCCATCAACTTAATTCACTACACTGCTATGAAAGCCAAACAATATCTGATTTGAAAGACATGACACATTCAAAATTTGACAAAATTAAATAAGAAGGTTGAAAGAATTCAGTTAAAATTTTTACTTTTGAAAATTTTTCCTTTTCCTACAAAATGCTAGACACTGAGGTGAGACTGCATTTTCTGGTGGAAAAGTTTTCTAATGACAGGCAGTCCCCTTCACAGGTACACTTGAGATAAATTGTGAATGATAACATTACAGTATTTTGCAGCAGATGCTTTCTGGCTTTGTTTTATCTGTAATGGCTTGGAGGATTCTTTGAGATTTACTTCAAGGCTGAGAACATTTTTTGGAAATTCATTTGCTAAGGCACATTTTTTCAACTACCTGAGAAAATTCAAGGTTCTTCTGGGTAAGTAGTGGGAAATGGTAACAAGGCACTGTATGGATCAATTCTCAATCCTTTTCTAGTCAAAAGGAGTTTTACAATGGACTTCAACAGAAGCAAACTTAAACATTTAAATCAATATCCCAGTTTACCATGGACTAAGTACAAATAAAACCTTACTAAATTGAAAAAGAAATTTAGTGAGTTTAGTCAATTCACTACATTAAACAATAAAAAAAGTAATCAGAAGAGATACTGTATTAAAAAGCATTATATAAGTATATCAACTTCTTCTGGGGCCTGTTTCATATAACCAAAGATTTATCAATATTCATCAATAATGTATTCACCTATGACGACTGTGAATAATGTGATGCTTAATATTCCCTAAATTTTTTAGATAACCTTAGTGAAAAGTCATTAATTGTAATATTTATCTGTTACTTGAAAAAGAACACGATATAAAATGACAAGTCAATTTTCCTCTTTGACATTTCAAATACAACTAGGTCACATTAATCAATCAATAACATGCTTATCATACACTGTGGTCAATTATACCCCAACTATCAGTGACAGTTTCCTGGCTTGCAATCTGGACACATATACTGTCATGACAACTACATTCTTTTTAGCCCTTTTGTATTTTACAGCCAGAGCTATTGCTAAAGGCATATCATAAATGTGCAAAAAGAGCATCAGATACTTTATAATCCCAATTCCATGTCTGTGATATTTGTGTATTTCCTAAGAATAAACTTTCAGTGCACTGAAATCCATGAAAAATAGGATAAACTCCTTTTCTCTGAAGAGAAAGTTACATGTAAAATAAAACTGGCAGTGCTACAAATTGAGCATTTGCATTTGTTAATTGCAAGGTTGCAATTATAGCTCACCATTTTAATGAAGTCATAAACTAGTTGAGCTTACTACTTTGGTTTCTTACACCATGAAAACCTTATTTTTTAATTATTTTTTGAGCTGTAGCTGTATAAACTATAATTATTAATATCTCTGTGAAAGATATTATTAATACTGTTTGCCAGGACATTATTTATATTCGGGGCTATCTGTAAAGATGAGTCAGTATCTCCAAAATGAACTTTGACACAGTTTTAAATAAAGCTTCTCACCTACAGACAAATCATATAAATCTTAACCTTCCTGGTTTTATTAACATTATTCTGAATGAATGGAACAGTCATAAATCTTATGATAAAGTACTTCTCCATTGGAAAATACTGGTTGGCTAAGGATACAAGCACTGACTGATGAACCTTCTTTCCTCATGCAGAGGTGATGGTTTCTGCAATTCTGTCCACCAATTTCCTGAAAACACAAGAGAATATGACCTTCCCTATA
>WTSP01015521.1:7050-28429 GCA_025331215.1 Actenoides lindsayi | reverse complement strand
TATATATATATATAAAACAAGTAGGAAAAAAAGGACAAAATATATACACACATATATGTCCACAGTTCTTCCTCAAACAGCCTAAAGGTCCCCAGCTGCAGTGGATTCTGAAATAATTGGTTCATGCTCTGGCTAGATAAGCTGCAACTTCATCAGTGCCCCTAAGTGCTTCAAATCACTGCTTTCACTTTTACACTTCTGCTAGAACATTCCTCTCCTTTACTAATTGACCTCTACATCACTCAGATAAAGATACATAACTGACAGTGCTCTATAGTGCTACTCAGATTAATGAATAAAGAGATTGCAGCAATATGAGACACCTTAATATAACTGTACACTTCAATCATTGTTTTTCAGAAATATGAAATGTGATTATATTTTTTTATTTACTCTAATTCCTATTTCTTAGAAGTGTTGATTTTTAAAAACATCTTTAGGAAGGATATAAACGTTAATCATCTAAAAAACTGTTTTATTGAAGTATTTGGGTGCTAAATAAAGATTTCAATGATAAAACAGGAAGAAAAAAGGAGACAGAAGGAGACAGTCACACTTGCTGAAACAGTAAGTCTTAATTATGAAACACATCTTTGATAAAGTTTCTTTTTTTATTGTTAGGTGGTACAAAATTGAAGTTATTTATGAATTGTTGACACTTATTTGAAATAAATATGTCCAAATGCACAGTCTATGCAAATGATTTACTGACTAGAGGTTGGGGACAGTCCTTCATTGTCAACTATGTTTTTTTCACCTAATGAAAAAGATCAGTTGGGAAAAAATAATTAGTTCCTGTTGAGATTCATTTATGTACATAAATTTTGAATGTAGTAAGAATGAAAACCGCATTCAGCATGCAGAAAAACTATTCATCACTTTTATCAAATAATTTAATGTCTTTGGAATTGTTGTTGGCTGAACTTTTTTATTAACCTGCTTCCTGTTTTGGAACACTAGACATTTGACTAAGGTATGATATATTATTTCAGGATAAGTGAGGCACTGAAATAGTTAATATTCATCAAAAGAAAAAGAAGGAAGAAGGCAAGTTTTTCAGGTAATTAAACATCTATATATCTGGGACACATTAAGAGAAAGTCCTACTATGTATGAGAAGAGAACACTTCTGAATATTCAGTTGGATTTTTTTTTCCCCTCTTCTGATCAATACAAGACATGGACTTTGTATGCTCTATTCTTATGTGATCTTAGGTAAACTTAAAATTTTTTCACATCAACCCTGGATATTTAAATCTTTTCATTACTCACAGTATACTAAAAAATCCTTCAAATGTATGTCTACCTTTCATTGGAAAAATCTCCTCTGGATCTTAATTGGAGAGTGAAAGGAATTAATGAACAGAGGGTGAAATTCAAGAACAAAAAACAGCAACTCAAGGCTTTCCTCAGAAACTATTTTGCTATGAATTTCAGAAGTGGGACTCAGGATTCTTCCTCTTCCCTTTATAGATTATGATTGCTGAAGAAAATTAAAATTTATAGAACACAGTCATATTTTTTGTCTTATGGTGTTATGCAGGAAATGTATTTGAACTTTTAATACAGTCACTATATTTAAGAAGTAACAATAAATAAAGTTTAAACCACACAAATTGAGTGGGATTTGTCTTTCCAAAATCTATTTTCCATAATTCAAAGCAATTATAGGAGATGGGCTAAAATTTAACATTATATTGTCTTAAAAGAAATTACTTTCTGAGTAGGAATCACACGTAGTCTTCCTTTTAATGGTTGTACTGTGCCATTCTCTTTCATAAAAGAAATTTTGACCAGGTCATCTCTAACAGCTCTACATCTGGAATTTCTTTGCTTGTTTTCCCTTACGAAAAAAATTTGAAGTATCATGTTACCAAATAACACAACAAATCAAAAATTGAAATATGGGTAGCTGCTCTGGTAAACCAACATCTGTAGTATAATTTATATAACTACCATATAAAGGTAGTTCTGAATCTTGATCACACTTTCAATCATGCAGGATGCTGAAAGGTAGCTTCATTTAGCTTGTTTGATTAAGCAAGGATCAGGTAAGTTGAACTAAATCTAGGGCTGTTAAAACCAGTGTGTGCATTGCATTATGATCAATTCACAGGTTCACTGAGTTCATGAGCAATTCCGTTTGGAAATTACCTTAAGAGGTCTCTAGCTCACATTCCTGCTCAAAGCAGGGTCAGCTATGAGGTCAGACCAGGTTGCTCAGGACTTTGTCTAGTCAGATATTGAAAACCTCTAAATACTGAAACTGTACCACCTCTCTGAGCAACCTGCTCTACTGCTTGGTAGTCCTCACAGTGAAAATATTCTGAATAGCCCCTTAGTGTGTAAGCATAAAAACCTTCCTATGCTAGGGTAAACTGCAGCTAAATAGGATGAGATCTGATTTTATATGAGAACATATTATTTAATTTCTATTGTCACATAAACTCATAAGAGGCATGTTTTCCCTATCATTCATTTACTCAGTCCAGGACTCTGTCTTGAAAAAATCTAAGTAACAAAAGGAGCCATGTCTAGCATTTCTGAATACATTTCACTTCATGAGAACTGTTATTATTACCCAGGAGGAAACAATACTGCAATTCTATGTATATTTTGGCTAGGCAGCAGTAGCAACAGATGGAAGATGGATTTATTGCCTTGTATATCCTTGCCGGCATGTGATCCTGGGTTTGGAAAACAGTCAGTTTAAACACAATGCTTTGGAATTGATTCAAATGCTTCACACCATGCATACCTCACTTCCGAATTATAGGTCAGAAAACCTTCTAAAAGTTTACAGTTACTCAGATAAGCCACTTGAAAGTTTAAAACTGCCGGTTGAATGGATTTTGAACTAAGAATGTGATTCAAGATTTCACAATATGAAATTGCTACAATTTAATCAGTATTCATGTTTGGTTTTTTTTCCCTGAGTTAAACTGATTGAAAAGCACAACAAAAAGTGCGAATTAACACTAAGACATCCTAGATATTTAGAAACCTTAGTAAAAATGTGTAAATAGTAGCAAAAAAGTATATTTCACAAATGACCTTATTATTCAAAGTGTAGGGGATTATTCAGATAGAAGTAAGACTTTTTTTTATTATTACTTGGATAATTATTTTAAGTAAACTTACTGTAATATACCTGGCTACCTGTTTGTAGATATTATGGATTCCATTGATATTTGATTAAAAAGCTGGTGACTTACTGTTAATCAGAATTAACATCTTTGTAAAAGGCAATCTGGGAAAATAAGTTAGAAAGAGCTCTGATAAGCATATATTTCAGTGCTTTCATGATGGGAAGAGTTTTGATGCTGATAATTTTTCTAGACAGTAGCTGAGTAGAAGTATCTTTCAGCTTTATGGTTTATGTGTGGGAAAGCTGTAAAGGAGTGAACTGAACTGAATTTGCAGTGCAACTGTTTCTTTCAGCGTGGCTGTTTATACTCCAGACTAAACCAGTTTTATCTCTGCAGTGCAGCACTGAAAGACTACAAGTATACACATGTGGAGATACAGTATGAGTAGGCAACATACCCTAAGCTTGAACTTTACCATACTAGCACTCTATAAAAAAAAACAACATTAGAAAATCCACCTTATGTGTTGGTCCCTCACTCTCAACAGTTGGTTCTTCTGTTTTCTGTAACTGACTTTGGTGAGTAAGTGTGATAAAGATGTTAATGGTAATATTGCTCTGGTTTGATATATGAAAAGTTACAGAGCAGCTATAATTAGCCTTTCTCTTCACTGTATAGCAACATAACTAGCTTTGGGGAGTGAGAGGATGCTGCCCTTAAATATTCAGACAACTACTACAGTACAAATTAACGTGAGACATAGGTGGCAAGATATGTGTTTAATGATTCCTTCACATCTCAGTCAGAAGTTACAAAAGTCATTACCTTTAAAGAAGTTTGTCCTTGAGAACCATGCTTCCTGCCCTTTCCTGTCAGGAATTATCTCTTTGTGTTTTTGAAAACTGGAACCATGGAGTATTTTTTCATGTACAAAGTCATGGACTTTTTTCACATGTTGGCTGCAGTGAGAAAATATTTTCACATGTTGGCTGCATCTTCATTTAATTATTCTCAAATCCTTAATTCTCTTGCAAAACCTTGGGGTCACAATCTGCTAGTACAAATTGGAGATAACTACATCAAGTTCAACCATCACTGATTTATTCCAGATAAGGTTTTGGTATTAGTATGAAAGGCAAACCAATAGTGTAAAATCAATTTATGACTCAGGTTTTTTTTCTGATCTGTGGTATTCTCCACATATTGTGTTGTTTTGTCAATGTCCTGATGTTTGCCTCCTTTTTTCCTGTTATTTCTGTGTTCTCTTCAGCTTTTATTCACTGTATTATACATTGTCTGAGGAACAATATCTTCCCTTCCTCCAAAGCTCTCCACCTCCCTGTTTGTATTCTCTCCCCTTTCACATCTATATTTCTCAGTTTGTTATCAGTGCATCCCTTTAACATGATGCTCTATCTCAACCATTTTCAATTCTCTTAAATTCATTGGAGGGGACTGTGATTAAAGTAAATGACAGAACATATGGAAAGGCATTTATGATTTTTTTTTCACTTTTTACTCACATGTCTTGAGTCTGTATATTCTGCTGCTCTGCCTGCTGACTCTCTTACTGCTTTCATTTGAGTGATCTGACTTCTTTCATAGCTAAATGTAGTATCAAATCCTCTGCATCACTTAATACTTGTTACAATGCAGGACATCCCCATTAAAAATATAACAGTGGAAAGGAAAACAAATGGAATTGATTTGCCTACAATGTAATGGGTTTCCTTTGGGCCATATAGTATAATTTTGATGTCAATTTATCCTTATTTTTCTTTCCTGATCTCTAAAGGGAATATTGTATCCTTTAAGTATTTCTTGAAAGCAATTAAACAACAGCTACACAGGTAAGACAGGTCTTCAAAGCCAGAGAAGCCATTGAAAGTGGCCTAATATTGCAGTAATTCATCATGGTTATGCTAGTGTACAGTGCTCTGTTAATTTATATATTTATTCTCAAGTTCTATTTTTGTATACTCCAGCAGTTTTTCAGTTTCTTCAGACTGATCTGGCCTCTGAAATCTGATAGATCTTTGAAGTTCCATGAATATAATTATTATAAAATCTCAGTCTGGTGTAGACCTAAACTTCTAAAAATAAATTATCCTCTCTGCTCTGAAATTTTGATGAGGTAATAATTCAGAGGTATCAATACATTGTCAGAGTATATATGAACAGAGGAAGAAATGATTTAGCCTTTTATCCAAATAAAATTTTACCAAGTATGCAATGAATTTTGTCTTTGAATTCTCCTCCAGTCTAGCTCACCAGAACACAATAGAATACAAATTTTATATAATTAATTTTTACATGTTTTTATTCCTTAGTGAGGACAGTTATGAGGAACTCTGTTCAGTTTTTCTCATTGCAGTTTTCTCATCTTAACAGGGCTGCTTGGTTCTGGACATACTATATTGTGGTTTTGCTTTTAAAAGCTCTACAACGTAGTAGGGGATAACTGAAAAAATTCAGGAAAGATCTCAATCTGAACCATAGAAACTTGCTTCTTAATGAGGAGGTATTGTGGAATACAAACAGACACTTTGTTATTGACCATTTAATCTGATGTGAACCTTCCAAAATTACTTCTTTCTGCTTCTGTCCAGGAAAATGGGGTACATATAATGACAAAATTAGACCAGACATTTTCCTTCAGTGAAGGCCTCCAGTAAAACAGAGAGGAATTATGTGGGAGTGCAGCATTTTTTGGGAGTAATGTGCTGCTTCTATCATGGTTCTGTACAGCTCATATTTTGTAAACAGGTTTTGGTAATATCTAGTACATGCAGGCAACTCACGGTGGGCTGTAAAGTGACCCGGCATTGGATTGTCTTAAGGCCCTATCTGTGCAGAGATGACCCATGGGAAACTGTTTATATAACTCAGCTCTGAGTTGTGCACAAGCCATAGACCAAACAAGACAGTGCTGTATCTTGGAAAGAACTGAAACTTTAGCTGAGCCTTGAAATCCCTCAACAAATAGTATGCCCTGAGTATCAATCCAAACCACTATTCAGTTGCTTGAGGAAGTAAGATAAAGACAACGTGGAGGGTGTCAGTGTCAGTTTCAGCCGATAGCCTTCTGCATCCAGATGGTACAATCCAAGCAGGCATAGGCTTGCCCACAGTCATGTAAATCAGGGAATAAAAACACTAAGGTCTTGGTTAGGAATTGGGAATTACCACTCCAATGCCACATCTCACCTGTATGAAGACTCATCCATTACTTTAATATCTCTATTTCACATTACTATTTTACAATGCAAAGTAGAATTTTAAGAGGTACATTAGGACAGCATGGAATAGAAAACTTTAGAAAAAAATTGTAACAATGACCTGAATACCTAACCCTGTAAGTATATGCATAAATTTGCACGTAGAAAGTTGGAATTTCTCTACTTGTGAAATCAGATCAATTGAAAACAGAAAAAAAACCCCAAAACAAACCACAAACCAACTATATTTCATCTCTTTAGATCTTAGGAACATAGGTTTTTAATGAGCTTTGCCTAGGTTTCTTCATGAACTGATCAAATGACATTGTTTAAATGTTTGCTCTTCAGAAAGTATCCATAGAATGTTTTTAGAATGTAAAGCTTCATTTAGAGCTTGTTCATGAGCTTATAATTCCGTTTATTTAGTCTCTGAAATTCAGCACAGACCTGATTTAGCAATACACTTAGGAATTAATTAATGTTCCATTCAGACCAATGTAATGTAGAACTATGTGTAAACATTTTCTACATCCAGATTGTGTGTTAATTAATTTTTGTTGTGTAGAAATGTGTGTGGTATGTTTTCAGATGAGTAAAGGCTTATAATCTCATTGTCCCCCAAATACTTAAAATCAAGTACTTAGTAGTTAGCAGTTTTGAATTTCCTTCTTCTTTGATACAAAGTTTTGCTTACATTTTTCTCATTAGTGTTTTGGTTTTTTTCTGACATCAATATAGGTCTTTAAATATTCACATAGAAAATTACCATAAAATGGAAACAGAGCTGAATCATGTATACACAAAATTTTCAGAAAGATAAGCTAAAAAATTCTGCAAACTAGTTTTCCAGCTGTAGCTTTGAATTACAAGTCTGTGTCATTTTGCTTTTTCTACTACTGCTTGGGGTTTTTTTCCATAATAGTTAAATTTCCTGTCTCACTTTCTTAATATTCAATAAAATATTTGCCTCACAAAGATGTAATTCACTAGCTCAAAAAGAAATAAAAATCAGGTACTACTTCAGCTAGCTGTTTACAAACTTATTTTCATTCTCTTTGAGACATAAATATAATCTGAACTCCTCACTACTTGTAATGATTAGTAGTTACCAACTGAGAATTTCCTTTCTGTAGGTCTTGTGATGTCGATATAAATTTATAAATACAGATTAGTATATATGTATGAGATAAAATGTAACAAGAAAGAGGGAAGAGCAGAGAAAATATTAGCTTTGAACTGTGGTGCACTTCAGGGCTGAAATCAGATGCTTAAATATTTTGGAACATAACATCGTGTATTTTAATGTACTTTAGCACTACAATCATATCAAAAGAGCTCAATAACTGCCTCACATAGGCCGACATACAGCCTCAGCTAGTCTTTCAGGAAACAGCAGTTTTGAGCTCTCCTTAGCACAAGAAAACCCATACTGATCAAGGTCTGTGATTTTCTGAAGTCCATTGTTTAAATAAAACTCCACTATGCTGAGCAAGATATTCACAGACAGATCTGTCTCAAGTTCAAGAAACCAAGAATGTTGAATCTTGTTTTACCTACCTGTAGAGAATGGTATTGCTCTCTAGATGAGATGTTGTCCTAACAAGTTTGAGAAGCTGGCTGTGTTTCAAATTAAACACCCCCTGAAGACCCTTTGTACTATACTAAAATACAAGAGTGAGACAGAAAAAAATGCAGGAAGTCATGATACTTTAGAGATCTGACAAAGCTTGATAAAACCCATAACCTATCTGTTTTTCTGCATGGAATATAAGACAGAAAGTCCAACCATAAAGAAACGTGAAGTATTGCTCCCAAAGGTGAATGGATCTGGCTGGTTTCCCGGGTCTACAGTGGAAATAACTGCACAGTGAAAGCTTGTATAAAATGTTTCTTTCTGGCATTTATGTGATTATGTATTTAGAACTCTATTAACACAGACACTAATTCACTGGGAACAAAATAATCCCATTTCACAGTTTGAATTTATGGTTGGTGCCAGAGGTTGTGAGCTTAGTTACATGATTTTATGGAGCAGACTGTCATTCAAACATTTATTTCTGGTGGTGCTGGTGGAGATTCGTAGAAAATGTATGAGAATGTTAATCCTATATATTTAGTGATAAAACAGATTGTACTCATTTCTCACAAGTCCTGCTTGTTTTCTCTAAACTCTTTAATTGTCCAGAGCACACCAGAGCGTCAAGGACTGTTCATTGGAGAAAAGACCTTATGAAGGAAAAGATAGAGGAAGTAGCATTGTGAGGAAGATACAGAAATGATAAAAGAATGTAGAAGTTAACAACTGAGATAGTTTCTTGGTTGTGGCTTTGGTTTGTCCTCTAGGACCAGAACATATGGTTTGCTGCAGGAATAGTCCTTTGGCTCTGTATGACAATACAGAAGGCATTCATCATATTTAATGCACAGTTCTGAGTTTCTAGGAATAACTGTTCAGAAGATCTTGTTCATAAGATAAAAGATATTGTAGTTCTCTGTGAAAAATGAGTAAAACCTTCACTACACCTAGTAACTCTGCATATAACTTATTATCCTGAGAGGATAATTTCTTATTATGAAAACAACCTGTGAGGAAAACAAAATATGAGTTATTAAACACATTAACAATCAGGTTTAATGCTTGTAAATCTTTGCATGTATTGTATATAATATTTGCATATTGTTTGCAAGTTTTGTGTATCTGTGTTGGTCAATTTCTGAGCTTCAAAACATGGATGTTTCACCTTCAAGACTGTCAACCTATTCGGTAGTATTTTCAGTGACAAAGAACATTAATTGCATGTTTAATTCTCCTTTGTTTCTAGACCTGAGCCTTATGCTTTGCAAACAAGATTTTTGTGGAATGAACCAGCTACCTGAAATCTGTGCTTTCCCGTCACCTCAATCTGCCACATTTTAGCTGATAAACCACACAGCCATGTTTTGGAAACAACAATTCCGTATGTCCTTAACATCTTCTGAACTAATGTCTGTGATCAAGTATTCTTATATCAACACAATGTAAAGAAAGAGAAGTCTAGTTCATTCACCAAAGTTAACTGCAAAAGATTTTGCTAGATTACTTGCAGGACTGTGTTTTCTTATGTGAAAAGATTTAATTGTGTCTCTTTCTAAACCAGTAAAATGTTACTGTAGCACAAACCACACAATGGCCATTTCTGGAGTCTCTTTTGATGGAATTTGAAAAATACTAAAGCTGGTTCATAAGATCAGAGTTCCTAGTTTATGTTATCTGAACACTAATTTAAATATGATTAAACATAACATAACTACTATAGAGTTGGAAGAAGAGTATAATCTTTTTTTTCCTCTTTTTCCTGTACAGCTAACCAAAACTCCAGAAAATGCTCTGCAGTTGTTTATCCTTTACAGCTTAGTTAGGAATTTAGGTGATTGACATTCTCCTTAACATTGCACAGAATGAGTCTCTGTTGAACTTCAGTGTGAAAACAGAGAAACTTTTATGTTGAAGTGCAGAGAATGCCTGAAAGGAATTCGAGAAGGAATCTGAACATCAAAGTTATGGATAGAGTGTGATATACTATCTCAGTCTAAAACTAAAGGGATTTACAATCAGAGGATTAAGATCTACTTTTCAGTTCATCTTGGATTAATCATTGTTATAAATTACTATTTCTGGAGAGTAATCAATTGCCTGGTACAAGAAGGATATTTTTTAGAGATCAGTTTATCTGAATGGAGAAAAAAAGGGGCAAACAAACTATAGATTTCAAACCAGACATATTCAAAGCATACTGTTATGTACAGACGGAAAATACAGACATATACTTTCTGTAGGGACACCACTAAGAATCAAATACTGCTATGAAATCTAACTATACTGACCTTTGTGAAACATTCTACATTCCTGGAAATTTATGAGCCATAGCCAGGAAGAACACAATATGTTACATGCATTGTTGTATGAGGTAGAAATCAAGAGCTGTTTCCATGTGTTGTATGTTCCAGACCTTCAGTTTATCCCAGCAACAGCAGGGATAAATTTCACACTTTCTATTACTTAGATAAAAAGCTGCTTAGGTAGCTAAAACCAGCTAAAACCACTGTGAAACAAAACAGTATAAAGGGGATTTAGAAGTTCACATGAACATTATTTACAGTATTATAAAGCTAGCAATAAATGACATCAAGCTATTTTATGAAGTGAAGGTTTATTGATAAATGTTCATGAAGTTTACACACAAAGTTACTGTGATACAAACACCTGTAAATGTTTTGCACAAAAATATACTCTTGTATAGTTGATATAATATCCCATGACATTCAGAAAGCATTTTGCAAGATGTTTCAAAAGTCTTGTTTATCTGGACTTCGTATCAGATAAGCAACTAAACCACAAAGGAACAAAAAGTCCTCACTGATTCTCTTTCCAGAGGGTTCACAAGTTACTAAATTTTCAGTTGCATGATTATCATGGAAGTTTTTAAGCCCAAATGCAAGCGTGTATACTGATCTCCATTTTCAGCTAAAGTATAGAGTCTCTTAGAGTAGAATTATGAACATAGTGGCATGAATAATTAAGAATTTTATCTGTGAGCTACAGAAAGGAAAACAAACTGAAGCATTTGTTTTTCAGTCAAAAGAAGGAAAAAGCAAAATATGTCAATTGTCACATCATTTCCAGCTTTATCACTCCACTAGATAACAAAAAATGTTCATTCTGCTTGTTCAAAACACAGTATTTCATGTGCTTACTTTTGTAACCTTAAATAATTTTCTGTAAAATTTCTAAATTCCCAAAAAATGATGTTTCAAATCCTTTAAATATTTAAATTGGGATTAGTCTAACTTTTATTAAACTTTCAGAAATGCAGGCTTTGTACTTATTCATCCACAGCTATCATCCAGAACCAGTGGTAAAATGTTGATCCATAAGCCTGTCTTTAGTAAGAGATTGAACATTTTTCACCTACGTTTTGGGATAGGATAATTCTAGGGGGAAAATGTCATAACATGTTGTTTCAGAAAAGAAAATTTGAATTTGATGTTTCTCATAGCTTGTAATGTCAAAAAAGAGCCCTAAAGGAGATGGACCTAGTTTGGATCTTCTTTCTTGACAATGCATTATGGTATTTTTAATCCACTAGGTAGTTTGGGATGGGGGATAGGGTATAATTTGTTATAGGTTTTGGGGTGTTCTTTGTTTTGTTTGGGTTTTTTTTCTTTCTTTCTTTTTTTTTTTTTAATGGTTGTATTTCTACATAGATTTCCAAAATAATAAACTTTCCTGTCTTCTGTTTTAAAATTATTCAAAGAAAGAACCTAGATGAGACAGTAGGAAAAAATCCCAACATAGTATTAGAAAATTATTTTAAAGAAAATACCATTCTCAGTGAGTGCAGGCAACAGATTTTTAAAATTTAAAAGCTGGAAATTATACATTCATAACTTAATGTCATTCAGCTCAAGTGAATGCCACATGAACTTTTACAATAGTAATAACTTTATCTGTGATGAAAAGAAGGGAACAAAATGCAGTCATATATAATGTTTAATTGGAACTTCATCAATAAAGAAAACTGATTTTAAGCTCCTCAGGAAAACTCAAAGAACCGACACATTTAAACAACTCTTAAAACTGCATCTTTGAAGACATGAAGGCAAAGATGCATAGTTCATAGTTTGTTGCAGTCTCTTCGGGCTATAGAAGTACATACAGTTGAGGTCCAAAGAATTGAGATGAATGTGAGGCAAAACAAGAAAAAGAGTAAAATCAAGATGTGGAGAGAAAAGGGAAACCAAAGAGAAACTCTTACATTGTAAGCAAGTGTATTTTGAAACCTCCCTTACTGGTTACAGCAAAAGAACTACCCTCCATCGGCAATTACGGAGTTCCATTTTGCTTGACTTCTTTTTCCACTTTCAGGAAGTGGTGGGAGGAAAGACTTGATTTAACTATGATTAGCATTCTCCCATAGGAAGTGTTAAAAGTATTAATAAATATTTATTAAATTGTGCTTTCAGAAAAATTAAGAAGAAAATTTCTTGAGGTACATTAAGAAATTCCCATTTTGCCTATAAACAGGAAAAAGAAATTGTTCCTCTCTCAGCTTTGTGTGAGAGAGTGTGTGTGTATGTTAGTTTTTTGTAATCAGATGGCAAAGTAGCAATGCAGTATCACTGTACAGACAAGAAACTTCACTCACAAACAGAAGTTTGACTTGGATATGTGATCCTTAGCAGGTTTTTCTTTAATGAAAGTTAAGTTATTCTAAGATTAAATCAACTGAACTAGAAGTTCCTAGTAAAGAGCTTCCAAGTTAGATTTTTTTCCTTCATTGTTTTATAGTTAAGTACTTGATTTGTGCAGAAAATATAGGTAACACAAAGGGAAGGCAGACCAAGACCATGAACACAAGCTACCATTAAGAGTTGAGAAAGGCTGTGTTCTAGTCTCAACTTTTTGTTTTTCTGGGTTATTGCATCCAAGTGTCAGTTTATTCATCTGAACAATGAAGATAATGAAGTTTATCAATATTAAGCTTTTGAAAAGCTGCAGATTATAAGCACTTGACATAATCATGTCATATGCCAAATCAATGATCATTATTCCCAATCCTTTAGGGTAACCTACTTATAATTGTATTTGTCTTGTCCATGGTAATTCCTGTGAAACAAAGCTGCTTTAAGTTGAGCTTCTCGTCTCTGACCCTTTGATGCTGTGAGTTAAGCTGAGAAAGTGTTATATTCCAATTCTTCATCTAATCATACTGTATGTGAAAGTCATTGTCATAACATTAACTTGATTGCTCTCCTTCTAATCTAGTCACAGAATATGATTATTGTACAAACTGCTTAGCTTTCTAACCTTCTTTTTCTTCTTCTTCTTCTTCTTCCCTCTCCTCCCCTTGGCCTCTCATTGAACTGTTCAAAATTTCAGGAATGTAAAAGAAAAGACAAGATGCAAAGCAACTGCATCCAGAAGAGCCCATTGCAAAACCAGTAAAATACCTTGGTGGGATAAAGTCTGTGTGCTAAATACTGCTCTTTGGAGACTTTTGTCTGAGGCCCAGAAGTCTCCTTCTGTTTCACTTAACTGAAACCAGAATTAACAACAGGGAAGCTTGCATATTATCAGCATGATCAGGACAAAGCCTGTGGTGCTGTGGGCAGACATACAATAGAAGGGATTGTGGTATGATGTGGGAAGATAATGCAGAAAGGATACAAAGGCCCACAGGGACAAAAG
This sequence comes from Actenoides lindsayi, assembly GCA_025331215.1. NCBI lineage: Eukaryota > Metazoa > Chordata > Aves > Coraciiformes > Alcedinidae > Actenoides > Actenoides lindsayi. The sequence continues at coordinate 14,894 of WTSP01015521.1, read as the reverse complement.
CAAAATGATTTAGGTTTAAAATAAGTGTAGTGTACATTTTGAAAGAGACAGATTAATTGCAAACCTAGATAGACTGCTTATTCGAAAGAATGGTTCTGGTTTGATTTTGGTGCTAGTACAAGGATTTTCTGACAAGAAAACTGTGGACAGCCAGCAGCAGTACCAAACCTGAAAAGCAGCAGTTCTGCTGTACAGGAGGAAATTATTTTCTGAAATCTAGTTTATGCAAGCATTTTACTCAGTCTGATTTTTAAATAGTTTCCCCAAATAGTGCTTCTTTTCAAATATTCAAAGGAGGTGCCAAAGCTTCATGGAAAACTTTAATACTTCTGTTGTTCACAGTTACTTTCTCAGGTAACTGTACCACTGGTGAAAGCTGCCAGATTAGCACCCTTGTGCACCAAAAGTCTTTATCTATTCACCTAAGAAAGACATGATCAGTAGTGCAGTGTGCTCCCTTCCACATACAGATGGGCTGAAAGACCAGGCTGTTGTCCTGGAAAGCCTTACCCATAGAAAAGAAAAAGAGAGGAAAATTTCATCTATAAAGTGGAAGCAACACTTGGTTTCAAAGGCACCTGAGGTTCTGAAATTGACTACAGAGCTGAGACGACACAATAGTGACTTCTCTAAAAAGGGCTGTTGTGTAGGTAATTTAAAAGGAGATGGAACGACTTCTTCAGCAGCTGTGACTTATTTATATGATCTTCTCAAGAGCAATAAACTTTATTTCTTAAGCCCAGATTCATAAGTCATGGGGAGTTCTTTCAAAGAATCCCTTTGTTCACTGCTGGAAATACCCTGCTTAAAGTGCCTCAATGCATTACAAAGTACAGGTCGTGAATAAAATGGAGAAATACAGGGAAGTGAGGAATTAAGTATAGAAGAGGATATTAGTTACTTGTTCATAAGGAAAAGAGAGCACAAACAGCATACGAAGCAAGGACAAACATCAGAAACAATGTAGATCCTGGATTTTCTTTTAAGTATTATAAGACTCATCTTTTAATGATACAATAAACAAAGAAGTTCATGACTGGAGTGCTGCACAGTAATGTTCCAACCTTATGATCAATTTTAGAAGGATGTACTGTCTAGCCTTAGACATTATTTTTCATAAAAGCTGAAAAGATATAAATTGTCCATCAAGGGGAGAAAATCATGCAATGATGACAGAGAAGACAAAGGGAATGAAGGATTATCTTTATTGCCTATATATAGTATTCCATCTTAAAATATAAATAAAGATTCCTATACTTTTATGAGGTAAATCAGAACTTTGGGGGATTTTTTAAATAGATGAAGTAACTGAGGAAGTTCATATTTGACCTTTTACTTACAGCTACAAAATTACATTTATGTTTCCCTGTTAAGTTCTCTGTTAGCCCTTAAAACCTTTAAGAATTCTGTAGTTTTTTTCTCCCACCAATTTGTTGACTTAGATATTAAAAAAAAAGGAATGCTGGTTATATCTTGCCCTGTCACTAGTTTGTAGGTATTACAAGATTCTATATAACTTAAAGGTCGGGTTGAACGGGATTCTGAGCAACATGATCTAGTTGAAGATGTCCCTGCCCATTGAAGGAGGATTGGACTAGATGACCTTTAAAGGCTCCTTCCAACCCAAATATTTCTATGATTCATTGCATAATTATGCTTAATTTACTCATTGATCTTACCTCCTCTGGGTGTTCCTTTAATCTTACATATTATTTTGATATGTGCAGAAATGCTTATTCATCTTTCTATCATTGAACTGTATATAAATTTGCAATGTAATAAAATAGGCAGTCTACTTAAAAACTGTAATCTCTGGTTAAAAGAACACTTAGTGAGTGCAAGTCCAGCTTCTCAGCCAAAGTGTCTTCAGATTCATGGTCTTCTAAAATTGCACAATGGGACCCATGAAGACTGAGGCTTGATAGAGTAATCAAGAGACATCGATGGTTATCTGCTATCATCTTGACTGATCCACAAAACACACTCTCTAATGTGACAGTCAGGTAATGCTGTAACTGAACTGATAATAAGCTTATGTACTGGTATGGATTTGAGACATATCTGTAAATGAAAGACTGCTGCTTATTTCCAATTTATAAGCTTTTATGGCTAATATATATGTCTGTAGATGTGTCTTGTCCTTACTGTATCTCTTTGCATAAATTAACCGTTATTTTCCAGGGCAAGCTTGCTAGTTAATTGAAAATTCTTTAGTGTCATAAGTATTAGTTTGTAAGAAAAAAAATCCTGACTGTTATAGGTGTTATAATTTAAACTTTAAGTAAGTAAGTATGGCTGTTATTCTTAGAACTGACAAAAAATATGCAGCATCTTAAGCAATTAATATAGAAATAGACTTCATATAGACCTGTCAGGATATTAAAAATACAGTTATAGCTAGTGAAGAAACAAAGAAATTCTGTTAGTTAACACTGATCTTGGTGGAGAGAATAATAACTTGGGTTGTATCTCACAGTGCGAGGCAGGAGTTGTTCTAGTCAGCATAAGACTGGATTTTCTGGGAGTGCAAATTGAGATTGAATTTATTAAAGGAAAATATTAACTAAAATCAGGTGGATGCATGCAGGACTGAGGGTTAAGGTTGTTTTTATTCCTTTGACTATAAAACCTATGAAACTGTGACTCTGTCTCCAAAGCTGTGCTCAGTCACTTGAACCATTTCAGAGAACACCATAGCAGTCCCTTCAGAACTCAATATAGAAAAAAGTACTGCACTGGAAAGACAAGACAATGAAGTGGGATTTTTACCTCTCACAGCCCTGAAAGCAAACTGTAAATTAAAAATATATCTACAAAATTACTAGCACAGTGATTAAAAATTAAATATCCTGTTTTGTACTTTGTCCTTGATCATTTCTCAGAACACCCTACCTGCTCCATAACTAAATGCATTTAGCTATAATAGCACTAGTCTTCATTTTACCTGCACAGTATAAACAAGGTCCATTCACAAAGGTGGGTTAACCTGGGACCTAAACCTAAATTTAATGCTACCCTGCTGAGTCCTCTTGTCCATAGGGTAATTGTGAGCTGTTCATTCACAGTCTTCCTACCTTTTTGTTTTGCATAGACAAGTAATAAACTTCTTTTTTTTTTTTTTTTTTTTTTTCCTGGAAAAATGCCTTTAATCTCCATTTGAATGATTTCTAGCTAATCACCATCCCCACTGAATTAAACATATTCCATACACCCCTCCATTACAGAATCACAGAATAATAAATGTTGGAGAAGACCTCCAAGATCAAGTCAACCACCTACTGCACATTATCATGACCATTAAACACCATGTCCTGAAGTGCCATGTCTACACTCTTTCTGAACACTTCCAAGGATGGTGACTCCACCACTTCCCTGGACAGCCTGTTCCAATACCTCACCACTCCTTCAGTACAGAAATTTTTCCTAATGTCTAATCTACACCTCCCCTGACACAATTTAAGACCATTACCTCTCACTATCCTATCACTAGTTACTTCAGAGAAGAAGCCAACACCTGCCTCACTACAACCTCTTTTCAGGTAGCTGTAGAGAGCAATAAGGTGTCCTCACACCCTCCTCTTCTTCAGACTAATCCCAGTTCCCTCAGTCTCTCCACATAATACATGTTCTCCAGACCCCTCACCAGCTTCATTGTCCTTCTCTGGACCCACTCCAGCACCTCAATGTCCTTCTTATACTGTGATGCCCGAAAGTGGACACAGTTTACTTGAGGTGCGGTCTCACCAGTGCTGAGTATAGGAGCACAATCACTTCCTTAATTCTGCTGGGCACACTGTTTTTTATACAGGATAGGATGCTGTTGGCCATCTTGGCCACAAGGGCATACTACTGGCTCATGTTCAGCCAGCCGTCAACCAGTACCCCCAGGTCCTTTTCTGCCAGGCAACTTTCCAGCCACTCTTCCTCAAGTCAGTAGCACTGCCTGGGATTGTTGTGATTGAAATGCAGGACCTGGCACTTGACAAAGTTAAATCTCATACAATGTAACTCAGCCCATCGATCCAACCTGTCCACATCCCTCTGCAGAGACTTCCTACCCTTAAGCAGATCAACACTCCTGTTCAATCTCGTGTCATCTCTAAACTTACTGAGGGTGCACTTGATCCCCTAATCCAGATCATAGATAAAGATATTAAACAAGACTGGCCCCAAAACTGAGCTCTAGGGAACACCACTTTTGACTGATTGCCAGCTGGATTTAACTCTGCTCACCACAACCCTTTGGGCTCTGCCATCCAGTTAGTTTTTTACCCAGTGATGAGTACACTTGTCTAAGCCATGAGCTGCCAGCTTCTCAAGCAGAATACTGTCCAGGTAGACAATGTCCACACCTTTTCCCTCATCTACTAGGCAGGTCACCTGGTCATAGATGGAGAGCAGGCTGGTTAAGCAGGACCTGTCCTTCATGAACCCATACTGTCTGGGCCTTATCCCCTGGTTGTCTTCTACTTGTTGTGTGAGTGCACTCAAGATGAACCATTCTATAATCTTCCCTGGTACCAAAGTCAGGCTGACAGGCCTAGAGTTTCCCAGATCCTCCTTCCAGCCCTTCTTGTAGATGGTCATCACATGGGCAAGTCTCCAGTCATCTTGGACCTCCTTTGTTAACTCAGACTGCTGATAAATGATAGACAGTGGCTTGGCAAGCTCCTACGCCAGCTCCCTCAGCACTCTCATGTGGATCCCATCCAGCCCCACAGACTTTTGAGTGTCCAGTTCAATGTACCAGGTCATTAACTGCTTCCTCATGGATTATGGGGGGTTTTTTTCTGCTCTCTGTCCTTGTCTTGCAGGTCAGGGGGCTGAATACACTGAGGGTAATTGGTCTGACTGTTAAAGACTGAGGCAAAGAAGGCATTAAGTACCTCAGCTTTTCCTCATCCTTGGTGGCAATGTTCCTTCCTGTATCCAATAATGGGTGAAAATAAATCCTCATCCTACCGTGTAGAACTCAAACTTTATTGGTTACAAAGATTGCCTAACATGGCCTGCAATCAGAAAATACATTAATCTGTAATCCTTTCTTTATCACATATCAGTATTTTCTACCTCAAATGCCATTCATCTCTACTAACCACAAAATATAAGATCTAGTAATGAATTTATCTTTCTTCTGTCTGAAATGCTATCCCAAAAAGAAACCTGCAAGAATGACTGTAAAACGTTAAAGAATACAAAACATGTGTTTTCCTAAACAATTTTAAATTAGATCACTTTATGCACAGATAATTAATTCTAATATACCTTTAATTTCTGTAACTACCTAGTAATATATTATTTTTTCCCCAGATGCCTTGACTTATTTGCTGCAAAAAATAAACCTGTTCTGGAGTTTAATACGGTCTGTGTAGTAAAAGAAACTGTTGTCTATCATTTTACTAACTTATTCATTACAGAATTTCGAAAACTGAGGGAAATGGAACAGGAACTGATTTCAGGAAAATAAAAGTAGGAGCATCCAATTAACACCTCTAATCTGAGCAATTTAAAAACTGTGTTCTATTTCTTTGGTTGGCATAGATCGCTGGAATTGAACCTTTCCTTAGTGTTTTTTCCGAGATCAGTTTTCTCGTTTCTGCAGTAGAGTACTTGGAGGTCTGATTTGCTGCAGTGACAAGCTGTTGATGCTGCAAATAAAAAACTCTGTGCTCTGAACACTTTGTATGTTGTAAATTTTTAAGTACACAGGCAAGGAATGTCTGTACCTAAACACTTGTTCACTACAATCTCTAAGTGCATCAAATTCTTTTTCAGAAGAAAAATATAGCTTGTCTATTGTTTCACATGAATAATAGATGCATAAAGTAAAAGAAATACTGACAAACTGTAGGGTTCTGTAAAGGAAACTATAGCCCCACAGAAAACTTGATAAGGAAATAAAGAAGACTGTAATGGATAAAGGGTTCAACAGTGTCCAGAAAATGAGACTTAAGGCCTTATATCAAAAACTAGTAACAAGCAAAACCTAAATGGCTTTGAATCAGGTAAAAGGTTGTGTATACTGTACATAGTGGAATTCTTTCAATTAGAAATTATGACACATTTTGGGAAGGAAAGCAGAATAAGATGTTATAATCAATCTTAATTATTGCACTTTATAATTCTGGGATGCCTGAAATATTGTATTCTATAACACATGCAGTATGCTGTAGTTCAAAAGCAATCTATAGCTGTTAATTCCCTGTTTGTAATTCCTGTTACAAATAGAAGAACCTATGCCTACATCAGAATCTTAATTCAGAAAGAAAAAAGCAATTAATTTGGAAAATGGTGCCTACTGATTTGGCAATCAAAGATATTAAGTATAAACATGTCAGTACAGACACATGTAAGTGTGAGAAGTACAGTATATATGGGCCATGTGTGGGAAGTACAGTATATAGTTACTAGGTATCTATGTTATACTTTTGTTTAAAGATCAAACTAATTTTTTTCACTACTCAGAGTCCTTCTGAATGCATTTATTCACATTTGTGTGATACATTTGAACTAGTATTTAGTGAGCGGTAAGGAACTGGTCTTTACAAGTCCAAACATCTGTGAAAACACCTAAACCACCAGTGCTAGAGCTGTTGACCTTCATTTTGAGTCTATTTTCCCTCAGTTATTTTAAAAGAAACCAACACATTTTAATACAATTTATTCATTTTCACTTTTAATGGATACAAGATTTGTCAGCTATCAAGAACAGGGACCCATGTTAACTCTCAAATTAGAATGTCATAGAATGTCATGCATGACAAAGACGTAATTGCAGTGTGTTTGGATTATTTTGCTTTCTGTCACCAGTGCATAAGAGGGACACATTCAGACACTGGTATGATAAATCTCACAACAGAATGAGAAATTGAAGGGTTTATCCCTTATGCATTATCCTATATCAGTAGGAATAAGTTTGAAATTCAGGAAAGAAAAAAATGTTTAAGCTGATAAAGATGGGGAAAACAAGGAATATCTGATTAGGGCAGTAGGAAACAGTCCATTTTATCTTAAGGTTTTGACAAATTATTTTTATTAAGAGCAGGCATAATTCATAGAAAGGCTTTAACAGTTGACAGATTCCAGGAGAAATGCAATGGTATCCGTTTGTTGGCAACATAGAAGCTCTGAAGTGTGTCTGGATTACTACTGTCTTTTATGAGGAAAAGAGAAAACATAATCAAATTGTTTGCATATTTACATTTCTGTGAATTAAATAATGCAAATTTGGATTAACAATGCATCAAAACCATTGTGATAGGTAAGGTTATTTCTTGCCATGTGTCTTGTTTATGCATTGTAACACATCTGCAGCTGTGGAGACCTTCACATTTTTCATTATGATTTTTCCTTGTTAGAGCAAGAAAGAGAAAAGTGGGATTCTCCTGCACTCAAAACAAAAGCTTTTAAACTTGGGATAAATTAGATGTTCCACTGGATCTTGATTATATGGATTAATGGAACAACTGAAAAACAATGATTTCATCTAGAAAAGGTCAGCTAGATACCTATGTCCTAACCAGTACATTACAATATTCGTAAGGAACATTGTTAGCAGAAATAAGTCTTTGCTTCTCATTCTGAAGGCTGTCAGATGATGTTTATCCTTTTAAAATGCTGGACAAATACCTCTAAGGGTTGGCATGAGTATGTATTTTTTTAATCTTAAAATTAGTAGATTCTTTTAAATGTGGGAGACTTCCTTCCTTCCTTCCTTCCTTCCTTCCTTCCTTCCTTCCTTCCTTCCTTCCTTCCTCCCTTCCTTCCTTCCCTCCCCCCTCTCTCCCTTCCTCCTCCCCTCTCCCCCCCCCCTCCCCTCCCCCTTCTTTTCCCCCCTCCCCTTT
>WTSP01015519.1:0-29728 GCA_025331215.1 Actenoides lindsayi | reverse complement strand
AAATATTTTGAAATAGTTGTTGTAGAACTTTAGCCAATCACCCTAGGAGATGGGTGATCACTGACCAATCGCCCTATAGGGCTAGGGTATATAAAACAGGGTTATAAATTAATAAAATTGCTTCTTTTGCCTGCTCTTGCTGAATTTGTGTGTTGCTGCATCTCTCCACTCCCGGTATAAATAGCAACACAGCACCAGTAGTTTCTTTTTAAAGAAGACAAGAGCATGCAAGGAGAAAAAAAAAAGGCAAGTTTTAACTAGAGTTATCAAAGCAACAATGGTAAAAGCTACCTTTAATAGAAAAACAGATTTATTTATGTATAATATGTTGAATATTTCTTTCTTTTCTTTATAAATATTCTTCAGAATGACATGGATTATTAACATATCAAGTATCTGTATTAAGTATACAACTGGTTCCAAGGGAAAATGTCATTAATTCAGTATTGGTACAGAATTAGAAGTAGAAAACTTTTTTATTTTGCCTAGGACCTGACCACAAGTTATACCCTACTGCCAATGGAGACTGGTAATCTCCTATGGATATTAAAACCAAGGAAGTAAAAAAGATGGATCTCTGGGGCTTCTCCAGATCACTTGGAAACCTTCCACATACAAATAGTTTATCAATGTTGGACATTCATTCCATGTGATTTTTGAGGATAAGGAAAATCAAAAAGAGGATCTGGAGAAGGGGATGTGAGACATTTTCTTTTTTTCATTGTTTTTTTCTCCAATTTATATAGAAACAAGACTAGTTGCATTTCTGAAGTATTTATATATATTCAAGTATGCTTGGTAATTTTGTTAGTGCTAGTGAGCTTGTAGTACCACTATATGAAAGTTTTCTGTGCTAGTTTGATATGGGAGTGAATCATTCAAAGATGGTGGTTGTTTCCAGTGCATCTGTGGCAGCATAAATCCTAACTCATCACTGGACTATTTCAATATAATGAAACTTAATTTTATTTTTTTTTAATAGAAAGTTAGTTGGGAAGTACAACAATTTCTCACTGACATGCAATAGAAAAGTGCAAATCTAAACATATCCCTTCTTTTCTTGCCCCATTTAGCTGACTCAATTCTGCACAAACTTGTTTTCTGCTGAAGGGGAAGCACTTTGTCCCATGCTGTGCAATCACCAGCAGCCCCAACTGCTGAAAGGCGGGTGGTAAGGGGCTAATTCCAGACAACCAAAGCAATTCTGGAGCACAACCTGCTCATCAAGAGCAACACATCCAAACAAAGACTATGGAAAAATCTATCAAAGAAATGAGAATGTGCTTGCGTTCTTTGCTGCAATATTCCTGTCCTGCCAGAAGCTGCCGTAATTCCCTGTGACATTCAGCTAGTGTTTTTACTGGAATTAATCCATATTCTTCACATTCCTTCTAATGTGCTATGTAAACTGTGGTGATAAAAAGCGAAGTAATAGTTCAGAGTGAAATTAGTACTGAGCTTCCCACAAGGAGAGTTTATGTGACTGTATGAGATGCCTGCGTGAAATTGCTACCATTAATGTCAATTACTAATGAGTTATTGTTGATTTGGCTAATAAAATTGATTTCTTTTTCTAGTTTATTTGGTATGTGCCTGATTAATAAGGAAATGTTTTGAAATGGAACAGTGTTGTAACAGTGCTATACTATCAGTGTTTTAAAAGAAATTGTACAATAATTGCTATTTTATTTCACCTGCAGATCTAATGAATTATTAGACATATGTCCAAAGCACCTCTGTCCGGCTGAACATTTAAGTCTCACATTTATGGCACCAGTTTCACTATTTCTCAAGCAGAGCAGTACACAGCTTTGCAAATGGCTCCAGCAGTGACAACTGAATTATTTAAGAGTCAGCAGTAGCAAAGGTCTGAAGAAGATAAAGTCAGTCTCTAGAAGTATTAGAACAGAAATTAGGTTTCTAGATAACTCCATTATGTAATGTAAATGTTTTTTCAGTTGACTGAAATAATGAAGTACCTTCATTATGTTACATGACTATTATCTATTGGGGTTTTGCAGCACATATTGCTACAGATATAGATTCTTCTTTAACACTTGCATGCCTTTGACAATACAGTAAAAGCAGTGCTGTAAACATTTACAGTTCCTTGCACTTCCTCTGTAAGCTATAAACCTTGGCAAAAGTACAGAAAATTTTCAAATCCATGCTCCCAACATATTCAAAAGCGAAATTGCTTTAAATGGAAAATAGCACCTCTGCTGTAGTCAGATGCATTCAGGGGAACATACTCCTAGGCTGTCAGTAAATGGTCATCTAATGGTACTTGCTGGCAGTATAAAAAAGATGGAAAGGAAACTTACCCAGTGCAGTAGTTTGGGTGATTTTTCAATGCCAAAGACTTGAGGAAATTACACAGAAAAACATGAACATTTAAGTCTTATTTTAAGAATACAGTTTCTGCCTTTACCAGAATGAATTTTCTTATTTGCTGATCCATATTTTATCTGTACATTAAAATATTGGTATCTGTGCACTGTACATCAATAGTCAAACTCCACAGTAAATGACTTTTAGTCCAAGATGACAGAGAAACAGGCAAACGTGAGCTACTACAGACACAACTCATCAAGAGAAACTCTGCTAATCTTCTCATATTGCACAGAATTTCAAATACAATAACACCACTAAATTAAAGTTCTCTTATGTAGCTCCACAGCTGTGAAAAAGAAAACACTTATCATTTAGCATCTAATCAGCAGAATGGGATTCAGTTCAAGCTCCAGCAACTCCTTCTACCTTGATCTCTGCTGGGCACAATAATTAGGACTCCTTCATTGGGTTTATAAGACAAAACTGGGTTGGTTAATGTTCCACATTCATTTTTTTCTTTAGAAAATCTTTTCTAATGCAACTTTTCCCTCATGTTGAGGGAAGAAGAGTACTGTTATAATCACTATATATAACATTTGAGAATGCTCAGATAAAACCCAGTAGCTGAGACAGCATGAGGAGATCTAGTTAATAGCTCCTAATACGTCTTAGGGATTTTACTGAAGGGTCTGTAGGTCTTTTGATAAGGAAAGACCTTGTACAAGAAGTTTCACTTTTTTCATAGGACTTTCTGGGAATCTTCTGCATCTTTAATCCCATTTATTGCAGGAGCATCAATGCATGGCTGCAGTGCTGAGGAAGCACAGAAGCAGAGGATGGTAAACATGGGGCTTGGAAGCAGCTTGCAACAACACTGGGCAGTGGAAGAAACCACTTTAAAGTCAGTAGCAGTAGATCATTTAGAAAATGTCCAGATGTAATACTATATCTTGAAACTATAAAATTTTTTTTCAAGCAAAACTGCTTGTCAAAATTAACACATTCACTAGCTATTCTGAATTTCTTGACTGCATTATCTAGCAAGGAAAAGGAAAAAAATTACTGAAAAAAATCCCACCATGATTAATGGTGTAATACTGCTATGTTATGGCAATGCATTATAGTTTCCCTGCATGCCTTATTCCAGTTTTTCTGCATTAGCACAGAAGTCAAATAAAATGCGGTTTTTTTTTTTTTTTGACTGCTTAAGCTATGAAGTTTTTTGCAACACTCTGAGGTAACCAAGAGATCACACCATTAAAAAATTTAAAATCAACAAACTAAATTGTGCCACAAAGTTCTTATAGTGTGGCTACTAGAGCCAAATCAGCTTAAGTAGTGTATATGTAGGAAAAATACACCTGTGGAATTGTGCTCACACCAGTACACTATAGTGTGACTAATTTCTTTATGGGTTATATGTAGCAGCACTACGACAGCCAAAGGTGTACAGTTCCTCTCAGAAGAGTGCTAAAGGAACCCAGATGACAATGAGGAACTGCTCCCCTGAGGGATGAGATGACTTTTGTGTCCAAGGCATCATAGCAGATTCCAGCAGGCAATCAAAGGATTGTGGTGCTATGGGGTGCTGGCCTGCTGGGGTCTGTGGAGTCCAAGAGGATGAAGAACCAAGCTGTGTCAATTTGGAAGCAGTGATGGCAGCAGCACTTTCTGTTCCTGCAGCCTGAAATGAACAGTTTCCTCACCACCAAAATATATCCACTTGATGATCTCCTTTCAGATATCTGTTTCATTCACTTCCTGTTTTGTCTGAGAAGAGCTACAGCTCACATTTGGATAAATCTGTGAAATTTAGAAGCTGGAATATCTTATTTATGATATTTACTGTATTGGGAAATGTGTAGCCTTTGCTTAATTTTCTCATAAATACATGCATGCACACTCCAGGGTGGAAATTTAAGAGCAAGCTGGGGAAAGCCCCAAGCTTCCCTCTCTCTTCCCATCCTGCCCAAGGATAGGTGAGACCTGCCTGAGCATGACACATGGCTGGTGGCTATTGGTGTGTGTTGCTTTGTGGGATGACAGCTGCTGGAGCAATGCCCCAGATACGGCAGGGCAGGGGGGCAGTGCTTGTCCACCAAAACACTGCTGCAGAGGATGCCCAAGGAACATACATGAACACTGACTTTGTCAGCATCAGGTGAGACAGCTTCCTAAGCAGTGTTTTTGACCTTTTGGTCACAAAAACATCAGATCTACACAAGAATCCTGGCAGCATGAGGACACACTTTCTTGAAATACCACAAATCAAATTTGAAGTTGTTTTTTCCTGCTCTTATTCTCACTGAAATCTTCAGCAAACTGCCCGTTGATTGAAGTTGAGCAGACTAAAGCAGAGAATGAGGCTAAAAGACTGGAAAAAAAAGCAGTGTTTGGCATGACAAAATCTAATGCAATAAAACCTCATCTCTATCTGGGAAAATTGGTTGTCAGAGCAATGTAATAACATGGGTCAATATAAAAGACCAAGTCATGCACTTGACAATACTTTGATAAACTCTGACCATACACTCTCCTGCCGTGCTGTAAACTCATTCTTTGAGCTTGGAGGGTGTTAATCACGAGAAAGCTGAGGGCTGGGGCAATCTGATCATCTCAGCCGCCCCTTGAAGCCAAACTGCTTCCTTGTGATAAGGAGGCTGTAACCCTTGGCACACCAACAAGATGCTGTCAGGAAACATTTAGATTTACACTTGAAAAATGTGTTAGGACAGATTTGGTAGTAAAGTCACAAAAAGTTGTAAGCAGCTGATGCAATAAGACCACCCCTGTCTTATCAGGAGGTTCCCCATGAGGAAAAGCAAGGAGGGGGGCATCCACAGCCCCTTTTGTCCTTGCAGTCCCCTGGGGGAGGCCAGGTCTGCATGTCCATCTCCTTCCCTCACCAGACTGTGCACTCCTTCATTGATCTGCACTGTTGTGAAGTGTGGTCTAATATCCTTTCACAGAACCTTATTTACTAATTATCTTTATGGAACCATACAGGCTGTTTCTGCAATGGTAGCATGCTTTGGAGGCATGGTCCAATTGAGCCATGGTGTCTTCTGTCTGTGAAAAATGCACATATGCAAGAGGAATGCCTGAAATGGTCACACTCCAGCTATTCAGGATGCTTTCAATCCTTGAACAATCCCCATAGGATTAACATTAGTCAGGATTTTACAAGGCTGCCACCTAACAATATTGCATTTCTACTACCTATCCCACAGCAGTTTGCAGCATGGATTCTGTTATTGATTCAAGGGAGAGAAAGGCTCCAGGGAAAGCCTCCTGACAGCTTTAGATGATTATTGCAAAGGAAAGCTTTGCCAAGACCTATGGATTTTTTTCCAATTTCAGTCATTGTACCCTGCTTCTGCCCTCCTAGTTTTCCCTGGTATGAACATTGCTGACCCATCCTGTGATCCTTTAGCATTCTTCTTAAGTATTTACTGTATGCATATTTCTTTCTTCAAGTGACATTTTAACTCATATGAGCATACTTGATTGATGAGAGAGAGGTGGAGGACAGATATTTGGCTAAAATAATTGCAAAGCCGGACACTTATGTACTGAAGATCAAGCTCTAGACCTGCTTCTCAAATCTCATTTATGTGATGCTACAGCAAGCTTGGCCAGTTGTGAAAGGAGCATAGATTGAATTAAAATAAATGATCCCTCAGAACAATGTTGTACATATAAAGGACTATCTATTAAAGTCTAACTGTGTTCAAGGCTGTGACATACACAGCATTCATACTCATGTTCTTCAGCTGATCTGCAAGCATACAGGGATATAATTATTCCAATGGGACACTTAGACTAATTATAAGATTCAGCAGTTAATCCTGAGACCTTGTTCCCAAAGTTTATGTTTTGAGATCTCTAAAGATCACAACAGAAGTGACTCAGCTTGCCGCAGGACTGGAGCTTACATTAACTAGAAGATCTCTTTGGTAGACAGTACTTCAAAGAAATTAAAGGCTTCTTTTTATATGTCTAAACAAGGACATAAGCACCAGTTTGAAAATACTGATGTGATGTGACCACTGCAAAGCCACAAAGGAGCAGTGCAAAGCTAGGAACAGAATGGTGTTTCTTCACATGGGACTTGGTCCCCTGGAGCAGACCTATTGTTAAAACACAGTGTTCCAAAACCACCTTCCATTTCTCTTCCTGATCTGCCCATGGCCTAAAGTCAACTCCTTCTACACATACAGTTTTCCAGGCTACAATCCAGAAGGACCCTCTGTCCTCATAGACAAAGAAGACGAGGCTCAATTTTTAATTGCTCCTATCCTCCTTAATCTCACCTCCAGACTTTGACCACAGGATCAGCTGGTTCTAGTTTGACCACATACCTAACAAAGATGGTTTCCATAGTTAAATCAGCATTCACTTATGTGCTGGCTTCTGTGACACAAAAGTCACAAAAATCTTTGTTCTGCTGAAAGAAAATAGACTGATGAGTGGAACAATCATTAGTGAACCCGTTTTTCAAATAAGGAGAGTCCAAGGAAGGCTTACAATAGGATTTGGAAGATATATTTTGGCACCTATAATGAAACTTAGGATGAATGCCAGTGGCTAAATTCAGTAGACAACTCCAGAAAGCAGATGCCAGCTTGCCTCATTTACAAGATATATAAATACCACTGTTGTGCAGGAATGCTGTGTGCAGTGGTGCCCATGCAGCAGCCAGCTTATGGAGTCTTAAGTGTTGAGACTGACTGGGGACAAGGCGTCACACAGCCTCTCCAGTGGCATTCAGAAAGGAGAGAGGTGCTGAGGAAGCCCCAAGTCACACTGCTGCACATAGCACTCTTAGCACACACCAGAAGTGTTAGTCATGCCATACTAGCAACTGGAGTGTGACAAGACTTGGCCAAGGCCAGATGGAAACATGCCAGCATCGTTTTGGCAAATGCCAACTAGAGCCCTCTGTGAGAGGGCCTGGAACAGGTGAAATGATGGTTCCCAATAGACCATATAGAGGAGGGTACAGAGAAAAGTTCAACTGTACAGACTCAGGACATGTTATGGCCCTTATTTCAGTACCAGTAGGTAGTCACTGGCTTGTTCTATTTACCACAACAGCCACAGCTATTAAGTTCATTACAAAGCACAACAGACAGGCTCATTTTACCCCTGGAAAAGCAGGGGTTGTTGGTAGCTGACACATTCATTAAAGAAGTGGGCAGCTTTTCCCTGCTTAGCCCGAGGGATCCTGGTTGCCTCTGCAAGAGTCCTGACAGGCAGGCTTTGAACCAGGCACACTGGCTTTTAACATGAACTCTTTCCTGCTGTAACTGGGTAGTACTTACATTGTGGGTGTGATATTGTGCCTCTGTAAAAATCAGACAATGAAGTGATCACAATAAGAATATGCAAATAAATTATTTCTTTTTAACTATATTTAATATATATTTAACAACTATATTCAGTTGGTTAGCGGTTTCATACCTTGGCTGAGTAGTTTTTTCCTTGCCAAATGTGAATGGTAACCCTGTGCCAGTAAGGAGCATTAGCTAATGCTTGTACAGTGCCTACCAATGCAAGAGTGTTAAGTACTAGAAGTGAAGCACATCTTAGAACTCAAAGACCTGCATGCTGAATAGTTGACCCAGTGCCAAGACTGGGATGACCACTGACTCTGAAGAGGTTGAATATAGCCTTAAGCCATAACAGAAAATAAGTCCAGTACAGACATACAAGTCACAGCGTGTAAAACACAACGAAATAGCAATACACGCTTTTCAGAAAACAAAATGGAGCTTTCTCTATATCAGTACAAAGCAGTTCAGTCAGTTACATCTTCCTCTTGCATGAATTACTGCATGCAAGATGCAAGAGACAATTCTTCAGCTTAATCTTTTTTATTAATATCAGCCTGTTTTAGTAGGGACTTAATGCAAGTGACTGTACAAATGCCCCTAATACATTGTCATGATGCAACACACCCATGCCAGTCCCTAGGGAAAATTGAAGCACAATCATGAGACTTCCATATCATTTAAGCTATATTACACCTAAGCAGTGTGTTAACCCAAGGGTTGTTCAGCTCTGATACCACGGATGGTCCCACTTCACTATTGAATGGACGCACTGCAGGGCTAGATTCCTAGATTCCTGATTGCCATAACCCAGAGGCGGGGGCAGTGTAGATTGTATATACCCTCTATATGCTGAGGCAGAGGGTGAATTCCAGATCAGTAAAAATGACAGTTATCGAATAAATTAAACAAAAAAAGAAGAAGGGGGAAAAAAAGGGGGGGGGCAGGGTGGAAAATAACCTTTTGGTAGTGTATTTTCCAGTTCATTAATTACAACTATCTTTCTGTAATCACAAAGATCTTTTTCCAGTTAACACACATTTACAGTGTGCTTGTGTGGATCAAGAACCCTGCCTTGAGTCCTATCAGTGATATTTAGATATAACTCAGAGAGACAGGTAGGTGAATGCTTTCTGGACCCTCACACTGTGAGAGAAGTGAGAGTGGTGCCACAGCTGAAGTGAGCATCACCCTTCATGTGAATCAGTCAGGAAATTGAAGCAGAAACCGGTTTCAAATAACTGGTTGGATTTTCTCTGCAAATCTTTACTGTGCTCTTTGCAAAAAAACCTGCTCAATGATGATCATGCTCAGTTGTATTTCCTGCATGCATCAATTTGTCCTTGCACAGAATTTGCTCCCAGAGCTTCAGGCGCTGGCACAGACTGACCTGCTGCCCATGCTCTGCCCAGCAGCTTTCCATACTTTCAGGGAAGTCCAGCTAAGCCAGAACATGCTGGACCTACAAAGCCTGCTTTGTAGGGCTGATGTGGCCACACAGAGTCCAGGTTCCCTGCACATAAATGACTTAGATACTCTTTTTTCCAATGCCTGGTGAAACTTCCAGCTAGAAGAAAACACAGAAAAACTTACCTTGCTCCTATAGTGGCTGTTTCTGGCATGTGGCTTTTAGGCATGTGTGGAACTATGTGATGGCAATTGATTATGGAAAATGGGAGCATTTAAATGCACAGATTCACCTAAATATGATTTTTTTAAAAATCAGAACGTCTTTCATTAGGCATCTGAAAGCAATCCTTTTTTTCCATAATTGCTGTTTCACTTTTAAGAACGGGAGTAAGTCACAATCAAGACCACATCCTTAATACCTAAGTTATATTGTATAATCTTCTTCCACAGGCTGAGACTTCAGAACACCATGGGTGTTACTTGGGCTGTGATATCAGCATGAAGGTGACACCCAGACCATGGAGTTACTTACAGTGACATCTACCAGCAAAAAAATACGTGCAAATGGCCTCTTTTTTCCTATTAGAAGGGGTTTTCTGGTGTTCATTCTTGTATCTTTGGCATCTTTCTTCAACTTCTTCACATCTCACCACTCAGATGTTCACAGTCAGTTCAACATTTTAGATCATTGAATATAGTTTAGTCTGTTATTATCTTTTAAAATCAAACATTCCTGTCCTCAATCAGTCATCCATCTATCTTCAGAGTATATGTCAAAAAAGAAGGTTTCATATCATCAGCACCATTTGCCACTGCAACATCATGCATTTGCACATTCCTTCCTATCGAATGTAGCTGTCACTGACACCATCAACATAACAAAACTGAAGCTGGGCTGCAAGACCTTGTCTACAGACTTCAGGAGGCTGGTGGTCCAGTGTCAGCTCAGTTCCATAGTACTCAATAGAATCTGCTGTGCTCTAGAGTCATCTTCCTGTATATTCTATGGTGTCTGTGTGTATATATAAACATATGCAACATGTAAACAGTATATAATGTATCAACTGATAAACATATATACAGATAGAATACATATAGATAGTTTAGAATAGTTGCTAAACATTTTAGTAATAATATATAGGAACAGTAATTCCATTAACACCATCAAACTGTGAGTGCAGAAAAGAATTTTCCAAGGGTTTCCTCAGGATACTTGCGGAAAATACTCCACACCATGTTAACAGCTATTCAAATAACATTACTTAAGAAATAGCATTTTGCGTTTATTTTGCCAAACCCAGTTATATATCAGCTAGTTCAAAGCTAATTCAGTCAAAGAGGTTTGCTGCAGCAGACATTTGTGAAGGGCTTAGTTTTGGGCTTTGCTTCTGCCTTTGTTCTTCTGCTGAAGGTTTCCTGAATCAGTCATAAAGATGAGCTAAACTCTTGAGAGATTCAAGTTTCTTTTGATCATTGGCCCAACAGGCTGGAAGTTCTTTGGCTAGTCTCTGCAGACATTTTTAACAGACTTCAAAATTAATATGTTGTTGAATACCACGGTACTAGGACTTGTACTATTTAGGTTGACACAACAGCAAGACATTTATAAGTTATATATTTATATATTATTTGTAACTTTATAACTCTTATTTACAACTGTATTTGCAATGAAAAAGGTAAAAAATACTATTTAAATAATCTTCAGTGATTTTTGGACTGCCACTGCCAGCTGCAAACCTGGGAACACTGCATTCTTTCAGCATACAGAGCTATCTATGCTTTATACAAAACTAAGAAGAGAGCAAACCAATTTTGGAACATGTTTGGATGATGAGATTCTTAGTGATTTCCAGGTAAACAGTTTATTCATGAAATCTCAAATTACATAGGAAGATGGAGTTTCAACAGAGCAAAGGGAAAACAGAACTCAAGAACATACTCTCTGAAAATCACTAAGGATAACTAGGTTCCTTTTTTCCCTCAAAAATGCCAAGGTGCTGGTTTTTTGAAAAATAAAAATTTTATTGAGAGCACATTTCTGTCTGGTGTTCATACAACTGTAGAAAAGAGAACTGGAAGCAAATGGTTGATGCTTTATTCAAAATGTTTTCAAATCAGAGAAAGAAAAAAATAATTAATCAGTTCTTCGTAAAAAATACATTTCATCTACCTGTTGCATGCAACCTGTGTGATTCACATCTGAAAGGTGAAACTGTCAGAAGCATCTACAAATTAGTCAAATTTATGTACTCAGGTATGTAGGTGAAATATGAAAAAAATGGAAGTGACACAGGAATTGACTGTGAAGCACATGAGTTCTGTGAACTGGAGGCAGAGAGTCTTTGTTTTCACATGACAATCCAGTACTCTCCTGTCACAGACACTCCCTGTTCCCAAACTCTGCTGCGCAAAAGAAGCCAACACAGATCACACATGAAAATGTTTCAACACAGTGAAAACTTGTACTTGGCCTGAATGATGTAGAGTAGGACACAAAACATTAACGTAGAAACATTTTTGTTCAAGCACTTCAGCATTATCTCCTGACTGTTGAAGACAACAGACACCCAAGAAAGGCTGTAGAGTAAGTACTTAACAAATGAAAGGTATAGAAATAACACTATCTAAGAAATTAAGTCATGGACCAAATCTCTATTAGGCTAGATCTGTACAAACAATAGCAAGTCTTAATATGAGAAAGAAGCAAGCTATCTATATGTGCAGAAAATTGGTGAAAATATTCACTACTATATTTTTGTGGGATGCTTTGTAAGTCAGGGTTTACATCCTTGTCTGAAAGAGATGCCAGGGAAGAAATATCAAAGAAAAAGGAGCACAGGCAAGCAATGGTAATTAAAAATAAAAATGGAACAAACTCTTTACAGCCAAAACTACACAGCAAGATCAGACTGTGGGAGGAACAACAAAATATAACAGTTAGGTCAGAAGTTAAATGTAGTCTACCTAGCAATAGATTTTCACAGTGCCTTTTCATACTAGTTAATAACAAAAGAAAGAAAAAACATCTCTAGAGCAACATTCCTCCGGAATTTGTACCTTCATGCTGAGGATGCAACCTGAAGGTGCTCTAACTCTCAATTATTTGAAACTTTTATATTCTGAAGGCTAGGCAAGATTTATCCCTAGCAATCTGCTACTTGCATGCCTAACGCTACAAGAATCTAAATCCCAAATTTACTTTCCATTACGTTTATTTAAAATGTACTACATATTTCTTTCTATTATGTTACTTTCTTCATATGCCATATTCCACTTTTTTCAGTAAACTTATTTAGGAACTGATTATTTGGAAGACTTCTGTTTTTTTAATGGGATTGATTCCTTGAATTCCTTTAAGTCTCAGTTCATGTCTGGAAGGCCAGCAAAGTTCTGTTTGCTGAAGCAACAACAGATAAATCTCTGAAGGGGCAGAGAATGCACAGGTATGTAGGAACTGGGTGAATGGCAGCAAACAGATGTCTACCTGATCTTCATTCCACTCTAGCCCAGAGGGAAGGACAGATACTTCCCAGGTTTTTGTTTGACATACAGAAAATTCCCAGATGATGTTAAACTCTCTTTGGAACACAAAAGACATCATGAGCGTGACTGGCAAAGGCTATAAACACATAATGCACTGCTTCCCTCTGTCAAAGTTTAGGGTCAGGGCCATCCTGACCTATAACAGCCTCTATTAACCCTTCTCCCTCCCCAAAGGGGAAGAGAAAGTGAATAAGGGAGAGAGACTTATTGATTAGAAAAGGAAACTTATATATATACAAATATATACAAAACCAGTATCAAACCCAATCCCTCTGATGGCAATTATGTCATCGTCACCACTGATGCTGTGGAGCAGGCCCTGGGGAAGTCCCAGACTGGACTCAGCAGCAAATGGGAACCAGATTCAGGAACTGGATTCAGGACCACACAGAGTGGGATCAAAGCCAGAATGGACAGAGTCCTCCTCAGATGCTGGCCATTGAAGAAGAAATCTTGACCCTCATGATCCCTCAGCTTTATACCAAATATTATGTATATGGGATGGAATCCCTTGCTGGTTGGTTTACAGTCACCTGTCCTGGATGTTCATCCCCACATATGCAGCGTTTTACTTTCTGCACCCCTAATGTGGTACACAAGATTTAGCAGTGGCCTTGGTCAGCACAGCAATCCTTGGCAATAACTCTAAACATCTGCTGGAAGCAGATGCTGTCTGCAAAAATCTGCTGTTAACTTCAGAAATCTGCAGTTATTTAGAAGTGACTGAGCTGAAGAGTAAAATTACTGAAAAGAACTAGTTCTGTTCTCACTCAAACCAGGACACCCTCCTTCGCCAAAACCAGCAGATCTGGCCCCAAGGCTCTACTGCAGTTCACTAAAGTCTGTGAATAAGTTTATTAGTGACTAACCATCCAGCTGTATACAATTCTTGACAGCTACAAATTTCAGCAAATACCCTATACGCTTTTTGGTCAGGGAGAATTTCATTCTTAGTATAAAGACTCCAAGTATGTCAGAGGGTAAACAGTTGATCAAAGAAGGCTGCAGCTCGAGGGCTGATGGCATATTTTATCCTTGTTTGCTCTATAGTCATCTTAGTACAGCAAAGAGCCCACACATTTCATTCCCTGGGAGCATGTCATGTAATCTGGTTGAGATTCAGTGCAGTTTGGGCATAGAGTAAATTAGTGAGCAGGGATGCAACCAAGTGCTCAGTGTCTAGACTGGGTCCATGCTCTCACATTACAGCTGCAGCAGACAGATAACCTGGGAAGCTGTTTCCAAAAGATTTCAGGCAACTGAGCATTTCTAGTCTTTTTCAGATGCCACCATTGGCTTTCAGCCCATATGCAGTACCATGCTAGGTCATCTAACAATGAACAGCATCTCCACATTAGAAGAATTACTGTGAGTTATGTCTTCTTCTTAAATTTCTTTGCATAATTCTATAAAAAAAATAATTTAAAAGTGCTATCAGAAAGTTTATGTACAATTGACTGCATGTCTTACCACTTCCAAAGACATTTTACATGGAATATAAAAAAAAGATACCAAATAATACTACGCTGCCCAAAGACAGACTTCAAATGAGGGGTGACAATTTTTTCCAAATCTAGAGCTGCAGGTTCTAGTTAGAAAACTGCAGCCTTCTCTGTAAAACTTTAATGTCTTAAACAGAAAATACAAAACACATTCATAAAACAAATTTTTTATTTTGATAAAATCCTTATAAATATCAAAGCACTGGATCAACTCCACTGTTTTCAATATGTAAAAAACATGTAAAACTTTTGTTTCTGACATGAAGCAGTAGCTTTATTACTTTCTCTTCTGAGACAAACAAATTTTATAACTTTCCTGCAATTTGTAACATTTTGTTCATGTTCTGCAGCTACTCATGTGAAAGGGAAACATATTAGATCCAACACTAAGTCTATAAAAGGGTGTAAAAACACACAACACACTCCTGCTCTCTCCATGCACGCTTTCCAGACATCTTCATTCAGGAAAAAACAACCTGAGGCCTCTTCAGCTGCATTCTTCTCCCTATGCCAGAAAACAAAAAGTGCCTGCAGGTTTTTCCCCTTTGGTTAACAGTTGTACCTGCTGTTGCTGCCAAATGCCTTTTATTTTCCCCATGGTCTATCTGAGTGCTTTCCTTCAGAAAACATTTAGAAGGCATTGAGAGGCCTTGCAGCAATAGTAGCTACAGTCTGTGGAGGAGAAAACAAACAAAAAAATCCACCTATTTTAAACTAAGCTAAAATATCTATGTCTCTATGTCTAATTTATTTAGTTATAAGAAGGTATAATCATGATTGTGATTTCCCTCATAATTGTCCATCTAAGGTAAAAAGATCTGTTGAGGTAAAAGGCACAGCCTATAAAACCTACAAAATCCCACAAAATTCATGGACAGCAAGTTGGTCAGAAGTACTACAGAGATTGGTACTAATTGCTGCTCATGAAACCTCTAGCTGCCTCTTTCAGGTATCACCAGTTTCACTACATAGTTTTCACAGTCTAGGGGTACATCTAATACTATACTAAGCTACATCTTATGGCAAGTTAACTAAAAATAATAAAAATCAATTTGGCATAAACCAAACAATTATATTGAGATAACAAAAGCTCCTGAGATAAACACAGACTCAAGTCAGTTCATAAAGACAGACATTTCAACACATTGCTATCGAGGGCTGATCTTTCTTAGCTATTGACTTTGGCTTGCTCTAACTGCCATCTTTGGTATTGGAATAGAAGTGCAATTGCCCAAATTCTACTATGACAATCACTACCTAGGAGACATACATGCTCCACTGAAAGATGCAACATATGCAGTGTGTGTTTCACATGCAACATGTCTAGTATGAAAGAGTCTGGAGCAATAGCAACCTCTGCCTCTTGATTTTAAGAGTCTGATGCTACACGGTTATAGTGTTACAGTCACTTATTGTTCACTAAATGCCACAGGTTGCATTTATGAATGAATAGTTCCCCTCTATGTCCCTCCACCTTGTAGTTTTCAGGACAATTTCATCCCTATGGTGGAATTCCATGGTGGAATTCAGAAATAGCTTAATCTACATGACATAATCCTGCAATATAAAAAAATCCTTGTTATTTGTTAGTGTTGGGTTTTTGTTTGGTTTTGGTTTTGGTCTGGTTTTGTTGTTGGTTTGGGGTTTTGTTGGTTGGTTGGTTTTGTTGTTTTTTTTTTTAACTCAATCTATATCAGTAGTGCTATGAAGCAGTCAGAGTAACAGGATCATATAAATACTTATTTTACTTGAATGCTGCCAGTCATTACTGCTTTTTATAGAAAGGTAAGCATGATATTGCAGAAGTCAGTAATTAAATTGTATCAGCCTTGAAATATTTTTCCTGAGAATAATAATGTGAAGTTTACAGTGTGAAGTTCTATATAGAAGCTAAATGTTATGTTAGAGACCATAAGAATAATCCCAGAACATCCATTACTGCCATTAGTATCAGGCATCCTGTTCAACAGTTTGGTGGCAAAATCTGGACAACTCCATCACCACATCTGATCCTTACGATTAGCACTCCCCTCTGTGCATGCAACACTAACGCCTCAGTGCTCCCAAACCAATGCACTCAAACACAGTCAGACCTGTTAACACTGATGAACCTGCAACAACTCAGGACATACTTGTTGGTGAGAAATGACTGCATGGTAACCAATAATAAAACTATGCCTATTTGTTAAAACAAACAACTCACAAAAAAAATATTTAAAATCACAAAGAATATTAACTATAACAATTAATTCAGCCTTTGGTTTCAGGGGGAGACTACTCTGGCTTTACTCCTTTAATTCCTTCTGACTTCTCGTCCCTTTAAAGGCTGGGGAGGACGGAAGTTTCTCAGCAAGCAACAGGCGACCTCATCCTCAGCAGTGCTCAGAAGGCTGCGGAATTTGGCTAGCTGCAATCAAAAAAGACATAAGATTCAGCAGAAAAACCTCACACTCATACAAATGAAAAAGCATGTAGTAAATATTAGAGAGACTTGTCACCTTTTTTCCAGCAGGAAGAACGGAACTGTATTTTTCTATGGTATGTGGGAAATTGTAATTTCACCATTTCTGTCCTTGCAAATGAAAAATGATGACTACCAAGAAAATCTCCAAAAATATACATCATAATGAAACTGTGCGTAAGGATTATTTGTTTCCTATACTCACTCTGTCTTTCATAACCTGACCTAAACCTTGGGGGGGGGGGTATATTTTTAAATTTTATTTTAGCTTGGAGTTTCTGGAATGTTTCATGACAAAATTAGATCTCCTACGTGCACCAGTGTATGTCTTCTTGTTCAAAGTGTATGTTCACAATTAACCTGGAATAATCAGTGTGGTGCTATAGCAAGTTTCTGTAATTAGCACTTTTCTTATATTAAACATGTACTCACACCAGGAGAGATTAAAAATGTTTCCCTTGTGAAGTCACAGAACAAGCAGTAGTTCATATCTCAGCATAAGCTTCTCTGCCCATGCTCATCTCTGCAGAAACCCAGATCAGAGCTCCATGTTTAAACCTTTGGATATCTGAGTCTGATTTCTGACCTGGAGTTCAGTATTTTGTCTAATTTCAAACATTTCAAATATTTACTATTTATATATAGAACCTAACTTCCAAAATGGTAGGACAGCACAAAAATAATCCCACTATAAAATACCATTTAGTTGTACAGCATATTGCATCTTAACTGCATTGAGAGCAAAAAACACCAATACTATCTTATTTCACCCCATTCTAAAGCTAACATTTGTAATTCAGGCTCCCTCTGAGTTCCTAAAAACATAAAATTTTAATTTCTTTCAACCTGAAAAGTGCACCAAAAAGTAGGTAGCAAACTGTAAAGCCCCAAAGGGATACAAATGAGGAATAAGATTAAATGCGAAAACAATCATGGTGATGACTGATCAATCGCAATGGTGGACCTTACTGGAAACAAGCACTTTTAGCTACATCCATTCTTATAAGAATATATCACATTTAGACTTTAATACATAGGATACAGCTACAGTCTGAAAAATGACTAGTAAAGAATTATGGTATTTGACATTGCTTCTGACACCATGTCCTCTGGATCTGTTACACATGTGTGTTTGCATACAGTATTTCACATTTTAGAATGTATTAATTATAGATTAGCCCCAAAAAGAACCTTTTAACCTGGACAATGGCTTGTCTTTGGAAAGCTGTAACACAAATTGTCAATCCTAGATCCACCGCATTGCAGCAAGTCCTTCAAAGCCAGAATGAGGGGAATGGGAAGAGATACAGATGCAAAAAATACACACACTGAACCAAATACATGACTTCTAATCAGTTACAATCAGAATTTGAGGTCTCCTGACTAACAAGAATCCCATTCAGTGAGCTGCCTTAACATTTTGTGCAAAAACTGAAATCATCATTTCTGTGGAGTATGTGGCCTAATGTATTGAATTTTCTGAGGTCTTTGTAACATTGACTGTGAATGACACAAATGCTGAGTTACAAAAATCTTAAAGGGTTACAGTGTGCCCAGAATATTGATAACATATCACAGGTGAGGTACTTAACATCCAATATGAGAAGCTACTTGGCATCAGTGTCTCCAGTAGGGAAAATCTCTTTATGCTCAAGGTGATTAGCCCACTGGGTGTCACTATTGCAGCAGTTATAGCATGAAGCTTAATTTAATGTGAAAAGTAAGTAGATCTTTTATGTGGTATCACACTTCTCCTAAAACGGCCTAGCATAAAGCCCAGCTTATTACAATTTAGTTTGCTTATCATTATTCTAGTAAATTCACCGAGTTTTACATATCTAGAATGTAAGAAGAAATCTACTACTGATCTGCCAAATCTCTGCCAAATGCCAGAGATGATGTTTGAGCAAGATACACAAATAATAGAATCAAATGGAATTCCAGGATTCCTAAGCATCACCAGAACCTTTGTGGGTTATTTTTGATAGTTCATTTTCAGAGTATGCATATTCTTTTTAAAAAATGGATAATAGTTGTGCAAAGAAAAGCAACAAGAAATCAGGATAAATTTGATAGACATATTTTGTCCTTTGAAAATTTGGTAAGGTATGCAACACCAAGGTCTGCAAAAACTGTATTTTTGGCTGGCATTTAGAATTTCAAGACTTACTAAAGCATCATTTCTATAGCAGAGAAAAGTAAAAAAATACCTGTTCAGAACAAACACTTATGGGCTCTCTCAGAACAATCCAGATGACACTCTCAAGAAGAGGTGGAACGGTGAGGGAGCCAAAGTAAGTCCAGTAGTCCAGGGACTTGGGAAGCAGACAGCTAGGATCAAAGTTTGTGAATAGTGCTCTTTTACCCTGGAAAGAAAAAAAATAAAAATCTCATTGTGATCATAGATTAAATACATTAAGAAATTTATTTCTTAAACAAAGTTAAAAAAAAAAAAAGGAAGAAGAAAGAAAAATATAAGGACACCATTATTTAAAAGCAAGAGGCCAAGATTAATCGTGCCAGAGGAGGTAGATCCACTGTGGGGTGGGATGCTGGCAGCATCCTGGATGATGATCACAGCAGGTGAGCCAGTGCCCTTCTGATTAGGTCTTACCTCTGTGACAGTTTTGCTGCTGCTATCCTTGATGCCAGCAGGACACCAAAGGTGTCATGTTAACATAGACTCCTTATAATCAAAAATGACCATGAGACAGAAGTTGGAGGGAGATGTGAGCAAATGTTAATACTTTCAATGTGGTGTCTATGGCACTGGCAGAGTAACTGCACAGGTTACTGCCATCTACTGCCCTCCCTGTTCACTACTCCCAGGCCCAGAGGCTACTACTACTTCTGCCTTTTCCAGCTATCAGGCCACAGATGCCTATATGAAACATTTCTCTCACACAAACAATAGCTTATTTCTCACTGTGTACCTCATCAGAACAGGGGAGGAAATCTTTCCCTCATCTTTTGCACAACTTGCCACCAAGTATGTTCTTCCCCCGTTCCTATTCTCATTGCAAAAGATTTGTCAGAGACTAGGTTCTTTGAGGAATTAGCATTTTCCTCTGATCTCTTATTGTATAAAAAGTATTCTTTGTCTTCTTTACCTAACAAGAATGCTCCTAAACTGTCCCAAATCAGAGTTAGATATGGATAGCTATGAGACTAAGGAACATGAAGGTGAAGGGAGTAGCAGCTAGGTTACAAAAAAATCCCGAAACAGAAAAAGCAACCACCAATATCACCATCAATGATATAGATAGCGGGATCGAGTGCACCATCGGCAAGTCTGCAGATGACACCAAGCTGTGTGATGTGGTCGATATACCAGAGGGACGGGATGTCATCCAGAAGGATCTGGACAAGCTGGAGAAGTGGGCCCAGGTGAACCTTGTGAGGTTCAACAAGACCAAGTGCAAGGTCCTGCACCTAGGTAAGAACAATCCTCATTATCAATAGAGGCTGGGGCATGAGGTGATAGAGAGCAGTCCTGTGAAGAAGGACTTGGGGGTTCTGGTAGATGAGAAGCTGGACATTAGCCAATAATGTGTACTTGCCACACAAAAGGCCAATCACATCCTGGACTGCATCAAAAGAAGTGTGGTCAAGGGAGGTGATTCTCCCCCTCTGCTCTGCTGTGGTGAGACTTCACCTGGAGTACTGCATCCAGCTCTGGAGCCCTCAATGTACAAAGGACACTGACCTGAGGGAGCAGGTTCAGAGGAGAGCCACAAAAATTATCAAGAGGGCTGGAACAGCTCTCCTACAAGGACAGGCTGACAGAGTTGGGGTTGTGCAGCCTGGGGAAAAGAAGGCTCTGGGGAGATCTTATAGCAGCCTTCCAGTACCTGAAGGGGGCCTACAAGAAAGCTGGGGAGGAACTGTTTACAAGGGCTTATAGTCATAGGATGAGGGGCAATGATTTTAAACTAGAGAAGGGTAGATTTAGATTGGACATTTGAAAGAAGTTATTTACTATGAGGGTAGTGGAACACTGGAATAGGTTGCCCAGGGAGGTGGTAGAGGACCCTTCCCTGGAGACATTCAAGGTCAGGCTTGATGAGGCTCTGAGCAATCTGATCTAGCTAAGGATGTCCTTGCTCACTGCAGGGGGGTTAGACTAGATGACCTTTGGAGGTCCCTTCTAACCCAAGGCATTCTACTATTCTGTGATTCTATGATTCTATGATAAAACTAGTATTCTTTTAGAAGCATTTGCTCACCTTGATTCTGATGGTGTCCAAGCGATCAGTAATCTTCTTCAGCTGTGGGTTGCATTCACCAATCTATTAAGAGAGAAAAAATAAATACTTGAGCTCCAGAGAAAAATAGCAAAAATAAATAACCAAAAAGCAAATGCATCATGAAATTGTTTTATGTAACTTTACTTAAGTGATTGTGAGATTTGATGGATGTTGTGAGTATGAGCCTGTGACTAGCTGGTCCTTAGAACTAATACAGGTCATAAAGAACATACACTCTCTCCATGACAGTATTTATTCTGGCTACTCATGGTAATTATGTCATCTACAAAAGACCCACAAACTTGACACTACAGGGGAATAAATCAATATATTATTCATGTTTTATAAGCATGGTATTAAAAGTCACAGGCTTACATCTGAAATTTAAATTGCTTAAAACAGAGAAAGCATTGTTCTTATGTATCCCAAGCAGAATTTGTGTCCTAAGAAATTCAGTGAAATTTTCCTTGAAGCATTATCAGGTAAACTGGAAAGACAAAATTACTGAAGCAGTTCTTTGCAGCTGCTGCATATAATGGCTCCCTGACTGCACCATCACCAGCACTAGGTGTGATCAAGAAGCTGTGGCAGAAGCCACAGATTGCACCAAAGCCCTACCCTTTGTCATGGATTGTGTGAATTCTCCATCTCCTTCTTCATACAGAAGTCTATGAAGCTGTTCCAAGAGTTTAATTTCTTCTTAGGAGAGGCACAGGAAGCAAAGAAGTATATAGCAATTAGAAGGAAATTCTCCAGTTTCTGATGTTATTGTTTGTTGTTGGTTGGTTTTGTTTGGTTGTGGGTTTTGTTTTGTTTTGTGTTTTGTTGGTTGTTTTTGTTTTTTAGGGTTTTATTCAGAAGAAACTACCAGTTCAGAAACAAACTGTTAAAGAAGCATTCGAATCAAATCAGATTGTCCTCCTAGGGAAACCTGTTAGTCAAATACAAGTTATTGGGATGCATATAGGGGCAGTTGAATTAAGTTCCACATCTTATGTTGTACAGGAGTACAAACTAGGCAAACTGATGAGTCTCGCTGTCTTAAAAATCTACTAATCTGATATTTTTAGTCTTCAAGGAAGCAGAGCTCTCTCTATGGTCAAGTAAACATATAAAACAACTATCTCAATTATTAACAATAATTATACCAACCATAGAATCATAGAATTGTCAAGGTTGGAAGGGACCTTAAAGATCACCTAGTTCCAACCCCCCTGCCAATGTCAGGGATACCTCCCACTAGATCAGGTTGCTCAGAGACCCATCCAGCCTAGTCTTAAAAACTTCCATCAGCATTATCCCTTTGGGCTCACAATGTAGATTTATTAGGAGGGCTGGGGCTAAGGCATTCTTTACTTACCTTCAGAAATACAGCCATGACTGCTAATCCATCTGACTGACGAGCTGCCTCGACAAAACTGGAATATTTCTCTGAATTCCAGTGGACCACATGAAGCTGAAAAGTGAGAAACACAGACAGCATCAACTCCTGCTGAACTCCAATAGTCACAAAGTAATACTACAACTTTACTGGCTTTGATACTCTACTCTGCTCTTTTGTATTCAGAGCCATTCAGTTTTCTAAATGCAATTATTTCTTGAAACTGGTAAATATATAATTCACACAAATGGCAAAAAGCATTTCCACTGGCTGGGATTATTCAAAATTTAGCAGTAATCAACACATTACAGTGCCCGGCAAACTGTTGTTGAGTCCACAGATTTTGAAGACAGAAGCTAAGACAAGATATCCCATGGTTATATAACTAAAGCTTTCAAATCCATTTTTAGTACAGCTAATTTTAAAAAAAGTGATTGAAAATTATGGGAATGTTATTAGTTGCTCCTCTTTTTCCTTAACCAAGCTTTCAGTAACATTAATCAGCCACATAAATAGCTAGAAAACAGGAAGAGGAACACACTAAACTTGCACTGACCCCTTCTCCCGTGTTTAGTTTAAGTTGACCATCAAAATTTCATTTTTGATACCTTCCAGATGTAATTTGTTATGATTATCAGCACTTAGAAGCAATTTGATTATCTCAGGTTGGAGCACTTGCATTTCCAGCATGAATTATTTCTGGAACTGTCCTGTGGTAGTTGTTTAAGCAGCTTAAAGACACCACCTAGCCAGGTAGGGAAAGCAAAAGGCTGTGATGTCTACCCTGATACCACCTCAGTCCCTCCTGCTAAGCCAGGTTTCCTAAATCCTGGCCATGCTCCACAGTAGGAGCTCCTGGTTCCTGGGAAGTGCCAGGATGTCCCAGCCTTGAGCAACGCTTCGACTGCCAAACTGGAGAGAGCACAAACACTGAGACAGTGATTAAGACTAAGTACTTCACAAACATTAATTACTCTCACATACCTTCAGTGGATTAGTAAATCTTATTATCCATAGATTTTAGATAAGGAAAGAGGCTCAGCATGGGATTGGGTTTTCTGAAATTGGTGACCATCCTTTCAGACTTCGAACTTTACACTTTAGGAGTGCTGAAAAGCAAGTCCACTGAATGACTTAAACTGGGATGAATCCCTGGAAAAAAACCTTCCTTTTGGAATACAGGACTTCAAGATCTCTAAAGTAAGAGCAATTTAGGAAAGCTGGAATTTGATTTAAAAGTTTTCTATGAGAAGCAACATAGCTGTGTGGTTGAAATAGGATTCTAGATGGGTGAAGATTTTGACAATCTCAATCCTTGACTAACCTCTCTGAGTTTCAGTTTTCCATATCTGTAAAATGGAGCTCTTACTTGGTGTTACAGAGTATAATTAATGTTTGTTAAGCACTTGAGCTCTAACATGCTGAAACATTACTTTCAGCAAGTAAGGAATCCCACTAAAATCAACAATAATACATGTATGCTCACACTGAAACACGTTGGCTCACAACTTCAGAGATCCTTGAAGGAAAGTTGCTGAGAATATTATAAATTAAACCATTCGCAGGTGCATTAGTATCCTGGAGCTCATGTGTCTGCACCACTTGCTATTATAAGTTCACAGAAGCTACATTGAACAACTTGTAAACAACTATATTTTTACATACACAAAAAGGAAACAGATACTCTCAGTCAGAATTTACTTTTATTGTGGATTTTTTAAAAAGGAAAAAAAAACAACAAAGAACAAAAAGGAAAATTCCCACAGCTAAATAAAGCCCATTCCCACTTCCTCATAGCTTTGCCAAAAAAAACCAAACTAATCCCTACCCCAAAACCCCAACGGAACTTTGAAATGTTTTTGGGTACAGCCCCCTTCTCAATGTCTTGTGACTTCTTTTTAAGGAACATATCCCGTCTTACCACCGCTCTGTCACTGCAGCTTGTGAAGAAACCTTGATCAGATCATACGTTGTCACAAAGAATGGAGCCATGGATCCCTTCTGCTTGCTGGTGGGCTTAGGGGGCTGAACCTTGCAGTCTTCTTTACCTGTACACTAATTTTTTCTTTGACTTGGTTGATGCTTTTTCTTGAATTCTTACACATCTTCCTTATGAAGGTGAGCACTGAAACCATCTTCATGTCTCCTTTTGAGGTATTTCCTTTTGTGTCAACAGTGCTCAGAAGCCTTGATCTTAATTCTGGCTTTTTCATCCCAAAGCCAAAGTGACATCTAGAGAGCTTCTTGTGGAGGGTTACCCAATCAAAAGGTAACGGAAAGATTTTTAGACTGGCTAGAAATTCAGAGATATTTTCTCCTTCCATTTGGTTTCTTAGATGGGAAACATATATATGTATTTTCTCTGCTAGAAATTTGGGGTTGGTACTTAAAGGTCTTAAAGCACCTCTATTAATTCTTTATATTCCATCTCACCTGGTTCCTGTGGAAAACATAAGCCTTTAAACACTGCAAATGTCACTTTTCCCCATTAGCGTTAGAAAAATGTTTTTTCTGACCACTATCTCTTACAGCATTTTCAGTAAAATCTGATCACACCACTGTGCATACATTTCATTTTTTTTTCTTCTTTAGTATTACATCTTTTATTTCTCCATCACAATTTTATACTTTTTACTTCTTTTTAACCACAGAAAACTCTTCCACTGCCTGAACTAATTGTTGTTAAAGATCTCACTCTCATCAAAATACTCCATTTGCAAAGAGGAATTGGATACTGAATACTTTTTACTGTAGACTACTCAAAGGCACTGAAGGAGACAGAACAGGAGTGAACTCTCCGTGCCAGAGCAGATGGAGCATTTCTCCCCATGGCATGTTGCCTCCAAGGAAAGGCAGTACCTCCATAGACAGCAGGCACCCCACAGATACTAAGCTTAGATTCCCAAAGTCATAGCCATCACATTGCTAAATGCACCACAATATGCAACACTCCTAAGTCTTGCATAAAGTTTACACTGCGCAGACCCCAAATCAAATAGTTCTGTGGTTTGTAACTGAAGCTGACTTTGAAAATGTTCTCCAAGGAAGAGACAGTGAAAGACAAAGTTTAAAATAACTCTTGAACATTAAATCTTGCTCTTATCAAGCTCTTGTCTTCTGTACTCCTTTTGTAATCCTCTCCAAAGCTTTCAAACAGATTCTCCTTCGAGAAATGACCAAACATGCAACACTTCAGGGAGACCGCTTGTCTTTCGATAAAATGGGGGGAAAGCAAAAAGTGGGAAGAGGAGGGGCAACGTTGTCCTTACAATGCAAGCTTAGAAGAACAGATGACTCCATGTAAAGCCTTACCTCTGCCGCATACTTCATCCCATCGACCGCGTGCTCAGAGCCAGCCTCGTCGTTGGACCCCCAATGGAAGTGAATCTGGCGCAGCCTGTAGGTCCCACTGAGTGGCCCCCCAGTCAGCACTGGAAACCCAAACAGAGGAAAAGGTTTCACTGCAGGAATGGGAGCTACTACCCACATCTTCTAACCTCACTTCAGACTTCAGTCTTCAGACATTCCCCTGCTCTTTCTCAAAAGCTGTCTCAGGTGGCTTCCCATTTCTTTAAGTACTACAGAAACCCTAACTGGTCCAGGATATAATCTTCAAAATCCCATTTATGTGCAGATTAGTGGGTTATGGCCCAAGCCTGCCAGTGTTAAAGAGATATTAGGACAATGTCTTTAGCAACATACTTTAACCTTATAAGTCATTATAAGTCCCTCTCAACTGAAGTAGTCTATGATTCTATTCTATTCTGTTCTATTCTATTCTTCTACTTAACACACACAGGGGTGTCCTTTTCAAGTTTTTGCTTATGCAAGTGCTCCTCTTTTGCTAATCAGAGTTGGAATCAAACCACATCTGCACAGAAACTTGAATGTGAATCATATTCAGAAAGATTCCTTATTCACTTCACTATCCCAGCTCTGAGGGTTTGAGAATTAGTCTGGGATGGTTTACTGGCTCATTACAGAGATTGTAAGGGGAAAGAATAGAAGCCTTAAACAGAGGGTTATTAGATTAAGAATACTGTAGAGGACAATAGTATTTTTTTCTTTCTTAGGTTTAGTTTAAAACCTAAACTTTGTTAGGAACAAAATACACCAAATAAAGATAAAAGAGTAATTTCTTAAATTGCTTATTTTCTAATACAAGTAGCCTGGCTAATGAAAAGGAACTGGAACTCTTTATCTGTGGGGAAAAATATTTGACCTCCTTAAAACTTCAACTCAAAAACATGCTTTTACAGAGCCTATAAACCTAGAGAACAAAGGGGATGGGGAAGTGGCACTCCTAAAACAAATTCCTTCTTTCAAGGACTGAAAACTTGGAGGCAAATGATGCTAGAATTGTGTAAAGATCAGCATTCTAACTGGTTGTGGGAAAACAATTAAATAGAAATGCATCAGCATTCAATTAAACACTTCTGCTGAAAAATATGGAAAATAGCGTAATGATGTATTTGTTCCACATCATATTGTGATGGTAAAACCTTTCTATTCCAACAGTAATTAAGGAAGAGGTTAGTCAGAAGCTATTTAAGACAAATATCAGTATCTCAAAGTTTGAAAAGAGCTGGAAGAAGAGGTCTTTGAAACATCAGTAGACCAATGCCAGAGAATGGAGCTAATGTGGTACTGAAGAGGATAAACAGAATTACACAAACAGTTACAGACTTAACAGCCCAGTTTCAACACTGGCCAGAGTGAAGAAATAGTTTATATGGAAGTCAGTTAATAATGCATTAAAAAATGCTAATGTATTTAGTACCAATTAATTTGATTTTTTTTATTTTTTTCATAAAACCAACATATGGCAGGAGTGCTTACTTCACAGGGGTGCCCCAGAGGCCATATTTTGGCCCTATAAAATTCAGTATTTTTTGATCAATGACCTGAAAGAAAACAAAAACATAACTGATAAAGTTTGTCAGTGAGAAATATTAGGAAAAATAGTGAATAAATCAGTTTATGGATACAGAAGGATTTGAATTCTTTGATAAATAGGGCATGATCATGGCCAAAATGTAAAGCCATGTATGTGGACTGAAGACTCTAGTCCATACAGAGATGATATGGAGTCTCCTAAAGGAGAATGGGAATTACATTTTTTAATCTGATCAACATCTGTCAGTGCTTTGCCATGACATGAACTATAACCTTGGAGATATGGCCCGAGGAAAGCTGTAAGAAGAGAATCAAATTATCACTGCTTTAATACCCAGTGTAAGCCTAGAGAAAATACTGTGTTTAGGCCCTGTTACTTCACAGGTGGAGTTAGAAAGTGGAAGAAGTTTTTGGTGTATTCATATTCGTATTTATAACTTAAAAAAAAAAAAAGTTTAAAGGCTGAGTTGATCTAACTCACATCAGAAATAAAAGTGTTATTTTTATTTTTTTAATTGTGAGGGCAATTAACCATTAGAACAACTTACCAAAGACTGTAGTAGGCTCATCATCGCTCGAAATTTTGTTATCAAGATTGTGTTTTTCTAAGAGATGTGCTTTAGTTCACTCACACCTACTAGGCCTGAAGCAGAGATTAATTCTGGGAAGTTCCGTGGCATCTGACACACACAAGGTCAGACCAGGTCACTGAGGGTCAGCTGATGGCTTTCACGCAACATCCAATGTTGCTTGTATTGACAGGGGATTTAAGAATAAAACTAAAACTGTCCAGGAAAGCAAAGTATGATGCTGTCTCCACCTATTTCTCTCCCTGTTGCCACTGGATCCTCAGCTAAGCCTCACACACCCACAAGGTTACTTTATTGCATGAAGAATCTGCACTCCTACTGTTTCAAGGGGAGGTGAGATAGCTTGCCTACCAACAAGAGAAGGTTTTAAGGATGAATGCACTGACATTACGAAGACCGTTCTAAACCACAGAACTTATAAATAAGAATTATTGCTTGTAAAAAGGGAAGGTACATAGTCCTAGAAAAGACAGGGACAATAACACTTCTCATAGAAGAAGAGGGATCACTTGGGATATATTTAATTTGTTCTGTATTGACACTTTCCTGACACGAGAAGTCCAGGTATGGATTGTAAAAAATATAACTAAACCTGCAGCCAAAGTCAGATAAGAGACTTGAGTACTCAGTTGGAATGAACCTGTAAAGAGACACAAAGGATTCATCTGCAGTGAGAGAGAGCAGCATTTGAAAAATTGTGCACAACACTGTTCAAACAGGGGGGCTGGCACTATCTAGCTGGTTGGGGTGGATCAAACCATCCCTGTGAAAAGGGAATCCTAGCACTTTCTGAGAAATGCAACCTCAAACTTGTTTCCAAATATATTCCCACATTGTATCATGCTGAAAGAAAGGGAAAAAAGAAATCTCTCGTTCAGAGGAGCAGAGCTTTATGGTTTATGAGGATGTCATACCCAGCAGTGAGACATGCCCAGGCTGTATGTACTCTATTCAGGAAACAGTGGAAGACACTGTGCAACAGGAAAGAAACAAACCTGATTTGTTGACAGTGTCATCAAACTCAACACTGGTGGAGTGCCCATTGTTAAGGATGATTTTAGCAGAAGCTGGATCATAACTGGGATTTAGAGGACGGAGAGATGGATCGTACTTGGTTTCGTCAGTTTTGATGTCAATAGGTGACTGGCGGTCTCCATTAGCAACAGGAAAAACCTCTTTCCAGTGAGCAGGCCCTGCAACACATTGGAGGAAAAGTCTAAATTGATAGCAGTGCCCTGCTTCATATGGGATAAAACTCTGCTTGAATTGTTCTTGTTTGCATCTTTTAAACTCCAAAAGGGTGCGTCAGAAAAACACAGATCAAAATATTCAGCAACTTTTGCTGCACCACATTGAAACATCAGGCCTCAGGACTAGCATCTTGCATGGTGTATTTAACTATATTTGGCCTTTGAACAAGGCCCAATTAGATAGATATTTACTTACCCACAGTTAAGGCTCAACTATGCACAGGACATATTCACAGAATCACAGAATGTTAAGGGTTGGAAGGGACCTTCGAAGATCATCGAGTCCAACCCCCATGTCAGAGCAGGACAAAATTAGAGCAGATCACACAGAAATGCATCCAGACAGGTCTTGAAAGTCTCCAGAGAAGGAGACTCCACAACCTCTTTGGGGAGTCTATTCCAATGCTTTACAGCTCTTACAAGGAAAGAAGTTTTTCCTCATGTGGAGGTGGAACTTCCTGTACTCGAGCTTGAATCCATTGCCCCTCATCCTATCACAATGCACAAATGAAAAGAGGTTGTCCCTGACTTCTTGACACCCACCCTTATGTATTTATAGATATTAATTAGATCTCCTCTCAGTCTTCTCTTCTCTAGACTAAAAAGCCCTAGGGCTATAAGCCTTTCCTTCTAAGGGAGGTGTTCCAGACGCTTAATCATCCTCATAGCACTCTGTTGGACTCTCTCAAGTAGATCTCTGTCCCTCTTGAACTGGGGAGCCCAGATTTGGATGCAATACTCCAGGTGAGGTCTCACTAGGGTAGAGAAGAGGGGGAGGAGA